>JAHWFP010069387.1:15310-32377 GCA_023313725.1 Lithobius niger | reverse complement strand
ACCAGGCATGCCACCTATGCCACTTAGTTTCATAAACCTTTACAGTCGACGCCCAGTGATGCTGAAGAAGGCGGCAAGTCACCGGCGAAGAAAAATCCCCGGCACACAAGTTTAGGGTCAAAGTTTGCACGAGTGAAGATGAAGACAGGCCGGGTTTGGGTGAAGTCTTGCCTCCTCGGTGTTGGGTGAGGAGATTTTATGACCAGGGCAGGAGAATCTGAATTTACATTTAGCAGATCCAATAGGCCCACAAGCCACGGCGCGTTGGGCCGAACTGCAGCTACCAGAAAAAACACGACGTTGGATTCCAGAATCTTAGCCAAAACTCTCGGGAGGAGGGAGAACAGGGGAAAAGCATAACCGAACATCCCATTGCAATCCAGGTTAAGACTAGGTTGGAACGCTTGGCAGGTTGCACGTTTGGTGATCAGTGAAGAGGGACACGAAGAGTGGGAGCTGATGGCTGTGACGAGTGGCGGAGAGGTTGATTCACGGTGTCCCACACCTTAGAAAAGCCACCCTGAAAACCTTTGGGGACAGCATCATTCCGTGGTCGGAATTGTGTTCGAACGTGACAGTTCATCAGCAACGATGTTGAGTTTCCCGGTGACGTGTCTGCCTAGCAACGTCACACGAAGCTCGACAGACAGATAAAATAGGGTAGACACCTCGTCCATGACAGTCCGGAAGTGGGTTCTGCCAATCCACCTCCCCGATGCAAATACGCAACAGCTGTGGTAGTGTCAGACATGATGACCACCACTATCCCTTTCAGTTGAGAGGACCATGTGTGTACCGCATAGAAGATGACACGGAGCTCCAGGATGTAGATGCGCATGGTCGCCACTGCCGCTGGCCAGGTTCCCGAAGTAGTCAGGTCATCCATGTGAGCACCCCAGCCCACTGTTGAGGCATTCGAGACGAGATAAACACTTAGGCTGGGATCGTGACCACAACATCCACAGTCACATTGTCAAAGTGAAGCCATCTTTGAAGAGTTTCAAGGGAGATTGTGCAGGGGAATCGGATCATCCCACGAGTCCTGTGGAAATCATTTGTCCCTCCGAGACCAATGCATTGGCAGAGCCCACCAGGCCCCGTGCGGAAAGAGTGACGCGCAAGAGTACATCTGGCTTAACAGCTTCCCGATTCTCTAGCGTTTATTCAGGACGGCTTTGCGTAAACCCACTCACCCACTCTGGAGAGGAACGGATTAGGAAGTTGACCTTGTCGATTTCCGCTCCCGGAAAAACAAACAACTGAGCTGGCTGAAAGCAAGACTTCAAGGGGTTGATGCCTAGACCCAGTTCCACGAATAGCAACAGGGAAAAACAGAGATCCTGGAGGAGAAAGGAGGCAGACGCATTCCGAAAAAGCCGGTCATCAAGTGAGACAGACGTGACAGCGAATCTTCCTGCTGTGTAGAAACCCCACCACAGGGTGGAGAACGGCTGTAAACACGTGGGGCGCCGTCACAAGCTCGAATGGAATGACTTCGAAATGATATGTCAGGCTGCCGGAGATGAAGCGGAACAGATGAAACACGGACGGATGCATGAAAATAGAGCAACTTGCATCTTCCAAAATCGACCGATGCTGTGAATTCCACTTGGACCAGGAACTCCCGCACCGAGGTTAATGTCTCTATCTTGAAATGATCCACCAGGAGAAAAGCATTGAGGTGGCGCAGGTTGAAGATCATTAGAGTCCCGGCGTTTTTCTTGGGAATCACCAGTGCCGGGCTGTACAAACCAGGGGTTTCCTCTGGCGAACGACGAATTGCACCTTTCTTCAACAACTTCCAACTCTAGCAACTAACTGTCAGCTGGCCAATGTTAAAGCCAATGTGGTGGACCCACCGACAGGGATGGGAATGCCACGAATAGTTCTCGCCGACAATTCTCTAATAGGCGAAGCCCTCACATGACATAGATGAGAAGCCACGAAGCAGTGCTGTGGCACTGTAGAGAAACGGCATTCTGACGAAGAGGCAAAGTCGTGAAGAGAATGTGGTGAAGAGAAGTCGCAATGGGGTAATGTCAACCAGGCGAAGTCCCAGTACGACGAAGTTGCAACAATCCATTGTGTACAAGCATACTCCTCCGAACAGGCAAAACACAACCTTCCACTGATCCACTGTGTAATGGAATCTTTTGATGGACTTGCGTGCCAATGTCCAACGGCTGTCCACCGTATAAAATTCAGTCCGAAGACGGCAATGTGACGACGTGGTGAACTGACGATGCCACTTCGCCAGCAACAACCACACGTTCAAGAGCGTAACCACCAACCGAGGCCTGAAGTGAAGTCGGAGACTTAAGGGGATTTAAATGTTCGTTGCACACACATAGTCTCGGATGGCATTGCATGCGTAGTGCGAGTTTCGCCATCTGGGTAAACTACGCGCACACCAGAAACGTGAGAAGAATTCCAGCAGCAAGTTCAAATGAGCCTCGAAATTCATTGTACCGCCCATCTTCCAGTTAAGGTTAAGGTCAGTTGTGGTCACTTGTGGAACTCCTTCCAATGAGTTGTGCAAAGAGGAAGAGGACCCCGATTTTCTCCAAACTTTTTTGTGTGACTCACTTTCACATCAGGCAGACAATTTACATCAGGGCTCTTCATCAACATGAACCAAACGTAGGTCTAATTTGCACATAGTAGCCTGCAGAAGCATAGTTTAGTACAATAAAGCTTATTTTCCCTTTTAAAACTAAATAAACATTTCTTTAAAAAACTCCAAACAAGTAGTCTTTAAAGTGGCACTATCGCCGATTGAAATGCGAACGAAAATACCGTGGCACCATCCAGCGGCAATGATATTGTTAACCTTTATAGCTTGCTCCCAGGTGCACGAGGATGAACCAAATTTTCACTCAATAATTAAGGATGTCGTCGCTTGTTTGTTTCGTTAAAAGAAATGCCGTTACGCATTCCTTCGCTTGATGCAAGCAAGAGCTAGATGGTAGTACATAGCGATAGATGTTGTCAGATTTCGTCTGCTTTCAATCGATGATAGTGCCACTTTAATGTGATTTTTTTAAAAGTACGGATAAATTAGGAATAGTAAGAAAAGTAGGAACTAAACAAATAGATAAAGTAGGAACATTTTGACCCCATTTTTATCAAACCGTTCCCCTTAAACCTTCCAAAACCACCAATTCACACTCGCAACTGTTGGACATATTTTCAACAAACGAAATCACACTCAAATTGAAAATCAAACAAATACTACTGATTTGCAAATTTTCAACAGGCTGCAATGACTAAAGATGGGAAAAAATAATCCTCCTGTTTTACAGTACGAAAATTAACAATGTTTTCGGAGTCCTCCTGTCTTCATCAGGCCATATTATTTACATTGTCCAACATGCATCGATCGTGTTAGAAACAGTAGACGACTAGCTGCTATTTCTAACACGATCGATGCACGTCGGACAATGTAAATACTAAATAAGCTTCTTGTGGTGGCCTGATGAAGACAGGAGGACTATATTTTTTCCAACTTTAGTCATTACAGCCCGTTGAATATTCGCAAATCGGTAGTATTTGTTTGATTTGAATTTGAGCATGATTTCGTGTGTTGAAATTTTTCCAACATTCTAAGTACGATGGTTCGTTTTTTCAATGTTGGAGATAAGTTTAGATTAATGTACGAGGGCAACCCATGAAAAGTGTTGTTACATCAGCAATTCAGAACCTTCCAAAACTAAAATAAGACTCGGCCAACTCAACAGAACATTCAAAGGAGTGAAAGTGACGACACACCTTCGACGTGACAATAGGCAGGAACCAGTTCAGAGGTCTTAAGAGTTTGCTTCATTTAGGAGGTAAAATACCAAACCACCCCCAACCATTCTGAATTGACACTTTGGATTGGGAGTTTCGCAAAGTACTGGTAGACTTCACTGTTAAATTCAAAAATTTTAAACTTACACACCCTTCATTTTCTTGAAATGCAATATTATCCACTTCTGATGGATTTGGAAGAAAATGCACAACTGCATCCAACAGTGGCTGAATTCCTTTATTTTTCAAAGCAGTTCCAACTAAAACTGGAGTGAACTGTCGTTTTAAGCAAGCACGTCGTATACTAGCCTAAAAGAGAAAAAAAAAAAACCAGTACAAGTAGAAGTTAAAATTTGTGCCGTTACTAATACAGTACTAAACAACCACTTGTTTAGACCAAGTGTTTAAACCGTGTTTGGTTTAGTTATTCCATGCAAAAAAGTATTTACGTATTGCAAATCCAATCAATATGGAAAAAAAAAAGAAACCTTTAAATGTAAAATTAGTTTTTACTATCCGAAAATACTTCCCTTTAGTATTAGCTTAACTCACTTAATTGAATGCTCTTACGCTCAAAATTAACAGGGTTCGCACAAGACACAAAAGAAATTCAAGCACTTCAAGGACTTTTCCCCAAAACAAATGTAATTTTTCAAGGGCATTTCCAACAACAATACTATTTTTTTCAAGGACATGTATTAACCAACAAAATTACTCAAACAAGATTAATAAGTAACTAGATTCCATGTGTACGAAGCACCGAATCAACTGTGTTACCAATTACAGCAAACCCACATTGCTGACTGTCATAACATTTTCAGCCATTGTTCCATCCATCAGTTCCACTAGTGTCCCAAAGGTAGTGGCTGAAGAACTTGTTTTCGTGTATACAAGAGCAGGCCGCAACGGTGCCACTCAGACGCACCCCAGACAAGAAAGCCCAGAAAACTTCTAATGCCCTCAGCCCATGGGCACATACCTCCGTAGGCAAATCCAGTACGTTAGGTATGAAGTCATACGCTCTCTTGATTACTTCTCGAAGCCAAACCGCAAGTTTCATCAGCGAAACCGGGAGAGGGACCACCAGGCCAGTTTCCTGTAGGAAAAAAGGGGTCGGGATCCCTTCTTTTCCTGCTGGAGCTCTTTCGACGCCAGAATCTTAGCGAACTCTTTAAGTAACAGCGAAGAGCCCAAATTGGACATTGAACTCGCTCTGCACCCCGGGGTTTACTACGGATCCTAATGCCTTGATCACCACTGGCCGCATAGCTTTACGCGAAAACCATCAGGAAACGTTAGGGTTATGCTGGACCAGTTCTCGGTAAAACTTGTGTGCCCAACCTCCCTCGTATCCTGAAGACAGTGGCTAATGAAGGAATCCTAGTATTGTGGTCGGAGTTACCTCACACACAACTGTCGGCCATTTTATGTTCCACCATGAGTAGGCTACTCATCCATCATAACAATTAGAATGGTTAGGTACTTAGGTTTCTTAACACAGGCCCCTTAACCAAATTGCAGAGCCAAGATGCTAGTTTCGCCAGTGACACCTTACTGAAATGAATGGCTGAACTAGTCTGAAGACTGTGCTACCGCTAAAGCAGTTCCACTTGGGAAACAAACAGCAGACCTCAGAAAGACCGTTCTCGAATGCTTGATCCAGTCTGGAGACAATTCTGCTGCTTGGAAAAGCTAGAGCACGGTTAACTGGCAAAAAAGGTGTTCCTGAAAGTTGCCAAAGCAGCCTCAGATGAGACGCAAGGGTCCACTTCATCCAATTTATTCTCCATTTCATCTCAGAAATTTTGACCGTTGAAGGCCGGTGGCACAGCCAAAGACGTGGAGTGACCGGAGACGACAACCCTGGAGAGAAATAGCGGATATCCTGCAAACAGACTTGACTGACCTACGCCTGCCACCGTTCGAAGCCCACTGAACAGTGACTCCCGACTTGCCTCATGCAAGACCTTTAATTGAACGAAACTGAAAAGATCATGGCTGTTTTCATGTCAGCAAAAAGTCATTCGCGGTGTCTCACCTATTAAATCAAAATTAAGTCGAATGAGTATGCACCCTTAGGAAGTAATGGTGATTTTCTTGGTTCCTGACAAAAGACCTATTAGTTCCCAAAAAAACCTTTGGGGTCCCAATACCGGAGCTCACCGCCCTTAGGTGACTATTTCCTTGACATTTACCAAGAGTAAAAGGGACAAGTGTCATCCACTATTTCAATTGTGTGACAATACTCATGTTTACGTGGTAAACCGCAAAATTTCTTTGAAACCCTGGTTCGCTTTCCTCACTTTAAACCTCTTAGTCATTTGTTTATCTATTTTGCTTTGACCATACACAAGGTACAATAGGGAGAGTTAGAAGAAAACAATGAAAACGTGACAAAAATAAATGTATGATGTAGGTAACATGTATGCAAAGGTCAGAAGAGAAGCCACATTAGTCTGTGTTCTCGTCAGCATCCTGGAGAACCGCCATGTACTAGATGTGATCGTGGGCACGCAATCTCAGGGATTTCATGTCCTGGACCGAACAGATCTCACACCATCTGCCAATGCATATCAAGCCCTGGGCCAATGCTCTTCCCAGGCCTTAACCCCCAACAGTCTGTGCCGCCTCTGGCAGCAGCAACAAGGGTGTTACTGGAGGCAAGAATGGATCGCTATAGAGTAGCCTTCAGTAGCAGCATGGCAAGCTCAAACGTTAGCACCCTACCGTCTCTACATGCCTGGTGGTTGTGAGACCACCGTGGAAGGTACTGAGCCCTTTTTATGGCATCATGGTAAATGCTGGCCAGTTCTCTCAGAGAGCCTCTTCTGTAGACGGAGCAAGTAGCAATCCCATAAAGCTTGAAAGCCCAAGTTTACGGCAACTGCAACTTGCCAGCCTCAATGGCGAAGCTAACCGTATGAAGCACAGAGTTGGTTGACGTGCACAGTTCAGAGCGGACCTTCTTCAGGTGATCGTCATCACTCATCAGAAAATTCATCACGAAGGACAATTCCCAGGTAACATACAGACGAGACCCACACCAAATCGAACCCGTCGATCGACAGAGGGGTGACCCAGTTGTCCGCACTGCTGAAAACCACGCCAAAAGACTTCTTAGGATTAAATATCAGGCCCTTATCACTGGTCAAGAAAACAAGTCTGTCCAAAAGGAATTGGAGTCCTCTTCGGCTTGGGGCAAGGAGCACAATATCGTCAGCAAACGCAACCACATTCACCATTGTACCATTCGTCTGACAACCAGTTATAAGCAAAGAAATGTCTGACACTGCCTCATCCAGGACTAGGCAGAACAGGAAAGGTGACAAGGGACTGCCTTGTCGTACGCTATAGTGTGCCCTAAAAGGAGCCGGCAGGAAGCCCTCCCAATTGACGCAGATAGTTCTGTCTCTCTTAACAGTCTCTTATGAGGTTCATGATGTATACAGGGATACTTCGCTTATGGACAACATCAATATGGAATGGTGCGCGGCTTTCGCCACATCCACAAGACGAGCATAGACACGAGAGCCAGCTCTCCAATATCGTCGCACAGTCTCCTTCACTGTGTAGACTGCCATCGAAGTGTGGAATGTTGTTTCTTAAACCCAAATTGGACATCACAAGTAGAGGTGAGGTTCTTGATGCAGTTCAATAGCACAAGATCCAGCAGCTTGACGATGAGACTTATCAGTGCAATGCCACGATAACTTTCACTAGCAATGGGGTTCGCAGTCTATTTTTTCAAGATGGGCGTCGAGGTATTTTTTGTGGTTGACACTGGAGAGTGGCCATGGGATAAAGCTGCCGAGAGATTGAGAGCAATGAAGCTGTGAGCCACCTTGACCGGCAAAGCGGAGGTGTTCAGCATTTAAGCCGTCCGGTCCAGCAGCCTTGTCATTCTTCATTGCCCGAAGAAGGTGGTTGATATTGGCAGGACTAACTGTCTCAATAGAAACAAATCCATTTTCCATCAGGGTTGAAGAATGGAACCCAGATAAGGATAAATTTATTGCGGCGGGGCGAGATACGGTGGGTGAACCTCCGGCCGTACCCAATGGTTTGCAGTAGCGGCATTACAATTTTTCGTGTGATTGAAAAACAAACTTTGGTTGAGGACCTTGTATTAATGCGATAGGCCGAAAGGTTCATGGTTTTACTTGGCAATCTGAGTGAAATTTTTTGAATGACAGTAATCTGAATGACATTTTACCAAAAATGTCCCTTGATCGTCACAAAATCAAAATTTGTACCTTGATTTGTGACGATCAAGGGACATTTTTGGTAAATAGCGTACCTTGTTCATTGTGATTAAATTAATGAACGCAATTTTAAGGTTTACCCTAGTTACTGTACAAGGGTTTCTAATACCAGGACCATTCGAAATACTGTGCAACTGCATAATCGAACAAGTAGTGAAAAGAAACTATCACCAACTCACTAATATACCGGAACAGTGCACAGACTGAAGCTAAGCCAAGCTGAAGTTTTACACTTGTCCCTAGCACATCCCCTGGAACGATGTTCCATAGTCCTTCCAAAACAAAGTAAGAAATGGTATTGACCTCCAACGAACACCTCACAATCTAATCTTAGCCTACAACAGTCACCATTTCCTTCCTCGATTAACACCGCTTTAATACTCAGTAGACGAAAAGAAAAGGGTCCCTGAACTTCCTCATTAGTAATTTATTTTAACCTACGACGCTCGCGGGAATCGTGCGGACGTGCACCAGATTAGGCTGCTAAACCTACAATCCTTGTACTGTGCCTGTCGTTAACGATTCTCTAATAACCATACAGCACCTGCCTTAAATGAGTTCGTAAATACGAGCAGAAGGACTCACTTAGGTAAAAACCGACAGAATCTACGTTCTGTCGAATGTGCCGAATGTTGGAATCAATCAAAAGAACAGTGACCAATTTTCCCAACAAACGGAAGACGGAAGTGGTACAACCTCTCCTCCTCCATACGAATAACCAAAAACAATTAGACTGCGAACCATTATAGAGAGCCACGCCATTCTTACACAATATGAAAAGGTCCTCCCATCTTTTTGATACATACTTTACCACGCACTGAAGAGCAATTACTCTTAGCAGTAACACAACCCCGGACAAGTGACGGAAGGTCCACAGGTTCAGCCTGTTAAGGAATTTTGGACTCGACAATGCACAGAATAAAATTGGAACGAAAAATTGCAAACGGTTACCAAATTAACGCACAATCCCGAATGGAGAGGTTCAACTACCCTGTAGAAACCATGACAAAAAAGCACAATGACAGGACTGCCGAAGGCGTCAGCCCCCGATGCCGGGATAGATGGCCAGACAGAAACATGTTCACGTTCGAACAAATCCTCGTCCATTGACGATATCAGGTATTTATTTGACCCTTGTCATTCTGTTTTCATCCACGTTCGTGAAAAAACTGCCCAAACGAAAATTATCGGACAGTTAATTGCACGAGTTCGCCAGGAAAAAGAAACGAAATGGATGCTAACTAGCATTAAGAATCGGACAATAATGAGAGTAGGCCTAACCCAACAAACAAAAACCAATAAAATATTTTAATCCGGTTCATACCAATTAGTCAAATGTCACAATTCACTTTATAAAAAGTCAAAAGTCTTGTAGTCTTGTGAGTGTACCTTTGTCATTTGGACCTAAACTCAGCGAATCTCAACCGACTTACGTCAGAGACAGACAGCACTAAGATCTGTCAAAATCGCAATTCTCAATACAGCAAACCTCACTTTTGTGACTTTTACCGCTGGGAGTGTTAGTGAACACAAAAACAGTTTCCTAATTCTAACAACAGATACTGTACATAAAACATTTTACTGGGAACAATTACACTGTATGAAAATTGCGGAGCACAATTAGTATCGACCTACTACGTCGATGCAGCAATTGTGGTGATCCAAGATGGCTGTGCTTTTTTGTAGGAAACGTGCATGATGCCATCTTGTGGGGAAGCCAGGTAAGGCTTTAAAGTTAGTTAATTTCAGGCCTCAAAGCATTAAATTAAGCGATTAAGCTAAAGGGAAGTATTTTACAGACAGAAAGTGGCCAATACAGTAACTGAATAATAATAAAAACTTACATTCTGCCCACACCAATTTTCAACAAAAAGGCTTCACAAATAAATGGTTTTTTTTATACAGCCCTAACCACTGCTAAAGTGGTCTTAAAGTTAAGAAGCAAACACCTCAAATCAGTCGCAAAAAGATATGTCAAGAGTACTCGTACTTAGTACTCTGACAACTGGGCTGTATATCTAAAGCAGTCACTGCTTAATGTTACTAAATAAATCGTTAGGCTTACTGGAATTACTTTGAAACTCCCTGGAAACAGCTCGAACACGGAAATTACTTATCACGCTTACTTTCAAAAACAGGATACTGTCTGTGCCTTGCAAATTTTTTTATTCTTTATCAACAAATTTCATGCAAGCAGATGAAAACAACAAGGATGAAACAAGAGAACTCATTTTCCTTGACCGTGTCTCATGAAGATTATTGACAAAAAATAAAAACTTTGCAAGATACAGACAGTATCTTGTTTTTGAAAGTGAGCGCAATGCATAATTTCCGTGTTCGAGGTCTTTTTAATGTGATGATTTAAATGTCCATTAAAAAGAATCATTTTTGAATAAATAAATAACGAAACAAGCTTGGCAACCTTGTCATTCTTGGACGTACTAGAACCAACCTTTTGTCTTTTCGTGTCCTAACGAGTTAGACAATAAGAGAAAATGTAAAACGAACAAGGGATTTCTTTATTCCTAAATAGATTTTTGGAACACACCTAAACACACCATGAGAAAATGTCTTAAATTTCCATATGGCTTTCCAGCTTATCGACACCTGAATTTGTATAAAGAAACTTGTACACGTACTTCGATAAATATAGGGTAGCCTACAAAAATAAAGCAAGCAGAAATTTTGTTATGTCCAAAATCCAATTCTGATTTCAAAATGCGGATCTTATTTTTTTTGAAGTTGAAAAAGCCAGACCCAGCATTTTAAATTAGCAAGTCAGTGACACCGTCTGGGGACTTAGCCTCAGAACGAAAGTGGTTGGTTGGGAGGTAGTGTCTGGTCGAAGTCTTTGTTGTGAAAGTGAGTGATGAACGAACTTGTAAGCCGTTTTAGAAATTTTAGTTGTTTCATCTTTTTCGGATCCTGTTTTTCGAATTTTTTAAAAAAAAGAACAAAACAAAATTACAACCTTTTCTCAGTGTAGCCATGAACTTTTTTTTTTGACAAGAATCGAGAAATAGGACGCACCTTTTTGAAATCAGAATTATGGATCCATAATTGGTTAAAATTTGCTTTTTTTCCTTCAAAAAACTGGAAAAAATTTCAGCTGTCCAGTTGTGGACCATCCAGTGTGTGAAACACTGTAAACCGAGGTGTTATTTATTTTTTTTATTTTAATAACTAGATTCATAAATGTTTGTCGGCTGGGAAGTATTCAGTATTCGTCGAACTTCCGTAACAGTTTGCTTAGTCAGTTTGTACAACAAACAGGAGCATTATGCAAGTAGAACAATTTTAATTCGAGCCAAGTTTGCAACAAAAGAGTAGGTAGATTATTGAGCAGAGTTCGAGTATTTGATGAATATACTTTGTTGGCAAGTTTATCTTTAATTCGTTAAGATACAGTTAAACCCCGTTATAACAATACCTCTCATAACAATAACCCTGTTATAACAATACTGTTTTTGAGGCTCTTCAAGCAACAATGCATGCAAAACTGATTATTTATATCGATAAACCGGATATAACATTTGGTTTCCAAACTCCCATGGACTACGTATCGTTATAAAGAGGTTTCACTGTAATAGGAACTAAGATCCTGATTAAACGGACTCTGTGGGTCATGGTTTTCCATTTTTAATGATATAACTTGAAAATGGTTTGAGCTATCTGCTTTTAATCTGCACCACCGGAAAGCTCTCGTCGAAAAGATGAATTTGGGATATTGAAATGAAGAAATTGACCAAAAATTAATGAAGTTAACGCATTTTTACCAGCTTCGAGCTTTTCGAGTATGGCAGCGAGCCGTGTTCGAGGTAAGTTGCATACTCAGCTCGAATATTTTGTGTATTGCACGTCCTTACTTAACATTTAAAAAGCTACGTATACAAACACACATAAAAATAATAAACAAAACAAAGAAGTTGACAGAAAAACTTGTTTGTAGGGTTAAATGAAGTCACCAGAAAATTTGCTGTGACCAGGTAAGGATTCCTACACTTTACTTTTGCACCATTCCAACTCATCCACTTCACAGTGAAATGATGAACTTGAGTGATAGTGCTTGACTTTTTTTTTTTACAACAGTTACAAATGAGGTCTTACCATCAAGTCTGCGTCAGTCGGTGCTTTCTCGTTCAAGAACATTTCACCCAGAATGTCATCTACATTGGACACATGCTCTGAGGATGAAAACAAGACATAATACTGTATAATGATTCAAACAATAATTCTACAACAGTGAATGAAGTCGACGTGACACACGTATACTACCACCTAAATAGACGTAATACACGTATACTACCACCTAAACATGGATTGAAACTAGCGATGTGTGATACTCGAAAAATGAGCCGAGCTGAGCATACTACCTGAACTCTAACTCAGCTTTTTACTCTCATCCACACTCTAGAAACTTGAATTCCGTGAAAATCCCATAACGTGGTCAATTTTTGACAGATTTTGACATGTCAATACGGTAAATCCAATTCATCTTCTCAATGAGAGCTTTCCAGCGGTGCAAACTAAAACGAAGTATCTCAAACAGTTTTTAAGTTATAACCCTAAAACTGAAAAATTATTTGTACACAGTGACCCACAGAGTCAGTCAGCAGCATGTTAAACTTGGCAACGAACAGTGTCCACCAAATACTCGCACTCGATTCGACAGTCGACTCTTCTGTTGCAAACTTAGCTCAGTTCAATTAAAATGTTTCTACTCACACAACCATAATTGAAACAAAACCAAACCATTAAACATACTCCTAAAACCACCGTTTTAAAAAATGAATCTAACGTCACGTGCTTACCTGAAAAGAACTCAAATCGCATTAAACAAGGGTTAACTTTAATTATCCTGACATCACAAGTAACTCAAACAGGAAAGGACCAGCAAATTACGGACCTTGTGGATAAGATTAACAATGGTTTGCAAGCTTATTTTTGTATTTCCCTCTTTTCCGTAAATAAAAAAAATCGTATAAACTGCCTTTAGCAATAGGCGAGGCCAGCATGCTAGAGACCACGGGCCAGGTGACAATCGCCACTCTGAATTAAATACCAGTCCATCCTAGGTGTAACCACTATTTTGAATTCAGGAGCTGTGTAGTGAAGAATATGACTGTTACTTTCTCTAAAGGTCAGACTATGCAACCTACACACAAATAAATTTTTGGTGATCATAACCAAAACCAGCTTCATCGTCTAAGTTTTCATTGTACAGTAAACATAAATGGGTATATTTATTATGGTTTCTCAATTGCTCTCATCCATACAGGGTTAACTGGATGAAGTTTTACTTGAAAAAAGGTCCTGAAAAATCTCAAACCACTTCCCAGTGGCATAGGCATACTGTTGAAAGCTAAGGACATACTATCATATCACAGATACTTGTTTAACACTTTAATTAAAAGTACTTGTCTAACATTATACTAATACTTGTTTAACAATCTACATGCAGCTACTCATGACAATCTTGGAACTTGTGGCTGAACAACTGCGTAAATAACATATGACAGAACAATATACAGGGTAAGGCAACTAAAGTGTTACGAGCCGATATTCTGTGAATGACTAATGAGAGAATAGTAATGATAGAAATGCAATGATGGGGACGTTTACACGAGAAAAAGGAATGACCTTGAATTGATATTTCAAGATCATCCTTGTGCTATCTTCCAAACGAGATACGAAAAAAAATAATTAGAAAGTTGGACGCAAGGAGATAATATAACAAAAAACAAATTCAAAATCTGATAACAAATATAGTTACGATGATCTTGAAAAGCTAACTGAACATGCTAGCTGCACTGTAGTGAAGCCAACTTCTCGGCAGTTTGGCGTCACTACAATGCAGCCACCATCTTCAGAGTTAGCTTTTAAACATCACCGTTAACTATTTTATTTATTATCCGATTTTGAATCTGTTTTTTTTTTGGTCATATTGTCTCATTGCATCCAACTTTCTAATTTCCTTTTTTTGCCGTAGCGTATCTTGTTTGGAAGATGGCACGAGGATAACCTTGAAATATCAATTCAAGGTCATTCATTTTTTCTCATATAAACGTCCCCCATCACACCCATCATTGCATTTCTATCATTATTATTCTCTCATTAGCCATTCACAAGTTATCGGCTCGTAACACTTTAATTGCCTCACCCTGTAGAACTCAAAAGAGAAGGAAATCCAACATGATTAAATCAACAAAGATACAAAGCCATTTCACTAGTCTAATCCAATGCAGAAACTCCAATCAAAACTTCAATTCCATTTCTGGAACCATTGTCCTTCCAAATTCAAATAATTGTTCAAAAAAGCTGGAAATTCCAGTCAATCAGCACAAAAATTCTGTAGAAAACTTAATTTGTATTGAACATTTGCCTTCAGTTTGCAACCCGTGGAATGAGTTGCCACTGGATGTGATGAAATCTCCTTCAGTTTTCACATTCAAAAAACGTTTTGAAATGGTGTTGTATTCTCTCACATTACCCTTTAACTATAACTTCAAAAATTCACAAACGGGATTACCAATTAATTCTTGTCTTTTCTCATCTGTCTCTGCTCTCATGTCCTTTGGAACTTCATCTTCCCGTATTACTTCTCTGAAAGGTTAATCAATATTACAGACATGTGCATTCTGATATATTTGTTAGAACCATTGTATACAAAATGTTAAATATAATTAAGAGGCAACAGTGCAGTGTAACCAAACACATGCATCGTTCTTTGTTACAACACTAAAACGTACCTTACCCCATAGTTATCAATCACAGCTACTGATTTTGCTTTCTGAGTTATGCACAGTTTACTTCACTGGGTGCCACATGCAGGAGTGAAATAGCATAGGGTGCAACCTATGCGAATGTGAATTGGGCAGCATTCGTCAAGTGGCACTAGCCTTAAAACATACCTTGCCAATATCTGTAATGTAGTTGCCATGTGAAAAAGTTTTTAGCAATTTTTGGTGTTACGTTTGCTTAGAATATTTATTGTATTGTTACTCTACAATTCGTAAATGAAGTATGTACGTGAAATTGAAAGATTAATTGGTTAGCGTGTAGTCTTACAATTCTAAACACAACGCTACCAAACGTTCATTCCAGGCTGGTTCTAGAAGTTCTGAGATGCAGCAATTCAGATTCCAGGGTTGTAACAGCAGTCACCATTTCATCAAGTATAGCACAAAACGAAGTCGCCAAAAGCAAAATTTCCTTCGCCAATAATAACCTCAACCTTAACTTAAAACTTATGTATTAAATCAAGCAAATAACCATTTTAAAGAAAGTTATTGAGCCCTTCGTCGTCCAAGTGAATGAAATTAGTGAAACTACGTAAGAGATTGAGGTAAAAGTGCTTCAGCAATCACAGTGGACGCACCATGACAGCTTGGATAGTAGTGGGCCAAAGCGAGTCACTGACCACACCACCCACCACCTACCTAAGTACTGTACTGGCTCAATTGTAAAGGCATCCTGAATACAAGGGAAACAGCGGTTTCGGGCTCACAAATTCAACACAAATTAACAGGCACGTTTATAAAGCGGACCACTTTCACATAAGATTCTGGCAACACCACTAATACCAATACAGTTGGTACACTAGCGTACTTCAGGCAATGCTGATTGCTGAAACAAGATCATATTATTTTCGTATAGGTTAAGTTTTTATTAAATTGTGGATTCCATAACAAATTTTAAGGTCCACTCTTGGCGTTATTTTAGTTTTTGCTAAATAATTCAAAAACTATTTGAGGAACTTGACTTCTCATTAGCACCTCAAAAAACTATTCAAATGGTGTATTCAACCTTCAAAATTGATCAACTTGGGTGAGTCATGGCTTTGGATGAAAATCTTTAAGACAAAGATGCAGTTGACGGAACAATTAAAAATAAATGTCTTATATTCGGGCCAGTACGGTAGGTAGAAAGCGTGAGAAGAGTCGTGCTGTTGTTCACACCTGTCACTTTCCCTAACTGCTGTTGCGTGCTTCTTCTAGGTACTGTTTGACCATCTCTGCTGAACAGAAGCAATACGTCCCCCAGCCCCGCCAACACCCTAAAACAAATAAATTTCTCAGCAGTTACCCAAGTTCATGTACTTACCCCCAATCACCTTCAAAATAAATAGCTCTCTGTTGGATTAAGTCAATTACACCTTTTTGCTGGCTTTCAAGTCCAATTGGTAATTGAATAAAAGCAGCATTATGCCCGAGTTTGGATCTGAAATAAATATAAACCAACATAACATGTAAAATCAGTTTATTTTTATTCTAAACCAGACTGAAGCTTTTAACCAAATGGGAACCTAAAACTAGTTAAATAAATTATAACCGTCGTCTATAAAAATAAAAAGAACGTTAAAAATCCATTCCATCATCTAACTTGAGAGTGTAGTACATTAGATGAAGGCTCTTTCCAAGAAGCGGCTAGTTATGTTTAAATTTATGTCTTGATAATTGATTGTCGAAAACAGATTGTTACGCACAATTTCAGAATCAAAATACTGTACCAGCATTCTTGCAAATTTTCAACAGACCGACGACGTCTGTCTTCATCAGGCCTAACCTACACAACTCAAACTTTTGTCAACTACATCGCCACCGTGGAATTCAGCGTTCTAAATCTGCGCACATGCGTGGCGTGGCCTCCTATATTTATCATGCTGGTTCATCCACTGCTTCGTTCAAATTTTCAACAGACCAACGACGTCTGTCTTCATCAGGCCTAACCTACACAACGCAAATTTTTGTCAACTACATCGCCACCGTGGAATTCAGCGTTCGAAATCTGCGCACGTGCGTGGCGTGGCGTCCTATATTTATCGTGCTGGTTCATCCACTGCTTCGTGAGTCGCCTGGAAAACTCATCTCTAAGGAGGAAACGAATTCCCGGATTGGATGGGCCTTGAGTGTTCATCAAAACGGCGTCATTTTTAACATGTTGCTGGATCGCCAGGGATTCCAGTCCCCTCAAGTGCCTATCATGTGGGACATTTGATTTTAGAAGTGTAGTAGTT
>JAHWFP010069387.1:0-10310 GCA_023313725.1 Lithobius niger | reverse complement strand
GCAACAAAATACGATTACGAGACACCGGACAAAAAAAAAACCATCACGAGCACCAGACCAACAATAGGGATAAGAGTAAATCATTATCACTACTATTATTACTACTATCTATTATTACTCTTAACAACAGCAATTATTGTTGTTGGTGTGGCTAAAAAAAAAATGTAAAATAAAACACCGCCCGCCCGCATGGAAAATTTTTTTTTTCCGCCCGAGAAAACAACTATTTTTTTTTTTTAATGGCCTTAAACATAGTCTCTATTTAAGGTACAAAATGCATCAAAGAAAGCAAACTCAAATTCGATTAAAAATAGAATAAGACAAACCCAGCAAAATTTGAAGTAACTTTATTTCTAAGGAACCATCTGAGAATTGACGACAAAAATAAAGGTATATTCCATTATTAAAACCAGGGCTCGAAATGTTCAGAAAAATGTGTGTAGCATAATTGTGATGCAAAATATAAATTTGCGTAGCAATCGCAAAATAATGGTTAGCAGTTTTCATGAAGCTTAATTATTTTTCTTGGCAGGCAAAAGGACGTTTTCGTTTTAATTGATGGTTCAGCTAGAACTAGAGAATGCGATTATGTGACATATAAATTGCATCATTTTTTTAACACCTAAATATTCTGATGCTTTATATTACGATTGTGTATCGTTCAATTTCACTCTTCGCACGTGGTATAAAAATAACGTAACTTCTGTAGGGATTGGAATTAAGAATTTTACGGAACTCAATGAACGTTTTATTGTAAATGGGCTAGGCCTACTGCAAAAGGAATTTTCAACATAGTTATAAAGTTCTTTCGCCATGATGTTGCGTCGCTAAACTGCAACGCAAATTTCCATTTTGTATCGCTAATGTCAAAAATTGTGGTGCAAACTGCGATGCGATACCGCTCATTTCGAGCTCTGAAAACGTTAAAAAAACCCAAAGGACTCAAGACCTCTTGGCCTAAAGAACAACACTGAAATGTTTACATAAATATTTTTAAACTACCGAAACCACACGGAGGTTTAGGGCAAATGTTAGTTACTATTTATCCCTTTATGACTTAGGACGGATTAAATAAAAGTAACAACATTTAGATTTTTAAGGAATGCTAACCTTACATTACTGTGTGCTCACTATCCACTAGTTTTTCGGACTTACTTTCAAGATGTTGCCCTACCAGTAAAATTACTCCCCCTTGGCTAATTTACTTCAAATTACATGCCGAAATAAAAGAGGGACCCACGGCGGAATTAAAGACTTTTAAATTTAATTACCAGTGTCTAGCAGTAGACAACACTATACATCCTAGCTGCTTCCTAGGCCTGGCCTTCTCAGCTGCGCCTAACTTCTAGGCTTGGGCTTGGGTTTACCCAGCCTGTTAATGCTCTAAGTGGTACCTCACCTCGTCTTTCGGTTGTATATATAGACAAGCAACCGCGGACCTGTAGGAGAGCGATTAGGGCCAACATGCCCAACAACAAGGGTCAGGATTGGCATGCCAAAATCTGAAACACGAGCGCCGACTGGTTGAGGCGCTCCAGGAGCAAAACAACTGTTCCAATGTCCAGCAATGCTAATCAATCGCTTCTGATTTAAATTAAATGATTTAGATACTAAATAATAAAAATCATATTCTAAACCCTGGCTAAAAGAGCTACATTCGGGTGTTTACAGAATTTAAATTGAGTCAAAATTCGCGGCGAAATCACGACATGAATTTTGCTAACTCAGGCAATGGCTGCCATCTTGGAAAAGTCGTTACGACGCGGTTTTGCCCTACTAAATTTCGACTTTGACAGACTGAATCTCTATGATGGTTCCATCGATTTACACATATGACCCACCAAAAGAAAGCTTAGCGTATTAGCAAGACACGTACTAAAATAAAAAAAATACAATTCAATATTTTTGGTTACAAATTTTTGCCCACACACTTTCGTGACAGCAAAAGGAGACAAGCTCCGGTATTTTTCCATGCGAATCTATACAGTAAAAGGTTCGTATTTTTCCCGAGTTGGCCACCACCAAGTTTTATATGCACCTTTAATCTGTGCTGAATTGCACGTAACACATTAATCAACAACTACAACAGATGAGATAAGGGGCATCATTAAGCACATTATATAGGTTACATACGCAGAGAGGATTTTATGTGTCATGACAAAGACAACTTTATACAAGACGTCACACTTACAAGTTTAAAAATTAACACTAACGATAAGGTATAAAATTATACCAAATCTATCAATGCCAACATACCTTAATTGTGACAGGACACGTTTAGGGTTAGCCCCCTGCCGATCTAACTTGTTGATGAATGCCAAGCAAGGAACGTTGTAACGCTTCATTTGTCGATTCACTGTCATTGTCTGACTTTGTACACCACCAACGGCACACAACACTAAAATGGCACCATCTAATACACGTAAGGCTCGTTCAACTTCAACAGTGAAATCCACATGACCTGGATAGGCAAGGAAAAAAAGAAAGATAGTTAACCTGACTTTTCCTTTGGCCTGGTTGTCCTAAACTATAGCCTAGTATAAATACAGAAGTACAAGATACAGTACAGACACACTATTCGTAATCATCTCACAGCATTTAGAACTCAATTACAATTTCGCAAAAATTATAATAGCTGCAAACTTATGTACAAAATCTTTAGCCATGTTTGACAAGTGTGCAGAAATGAACATTTAGTCAGATAAATGAATATTCTCAGTCAGCCTACCTGGTGTGTCAATAATGTTGATATTATAGTCTTTCCACATGGTGTATGTTGCTGCTGACTGAATTGTGATACCTCGTTGACGTTCTAATTCCATGAAGTCCATGGTGGCACCCACATTATCTTTTCCTTTGACCTACATTGTTTTTCAGTTGGCAAAGTATATTATCATTATTTATTTATAATTTATAAAGAAAATATACTGCAACGATAAGCCATTTCAAAAGACAAAAAAAATTATTCTCTGGCTGTCCCGCAGCAACATTTTTTGGCAAGAAATAAAAAAATCGGTGAAGACAAATTACATTTCCAGAGTTAAACATTAGTTTGAACATTTTAGGCCGTGCAAAGTTAATTGTTTGGATTACAGGCGCGTGCGGGTGCCTTAAATTATTGCGGGTCAAAATTTTTTATCTCTATCTTGGTATACCCGCTAAAAATTATATTTTTGGCAATTTTCAGCCGTGTTTGACATTCCAGTATATCATTTTAACCAGCTAGAAAAGAGCTTTTCAATGGTGCAAATTTCAAACCTCTAGCTCAAACCACTAAGACATTATTTGGCAAAAACCAAAATATTTGTATTACTAGATGACATAAATAACATATTGGCAGAATATTGTACCTTTTTAGGCTGACTGCACACTCTTTCAGCGTTGAGCTAGATACATGTCAAAGAAATGAGCAGTTAAGAAATAAAATGCTTGGTCGCCTGGTGCTTCAATTTGCAACCTCGCCCGCAAACCAAACATTTTTTTGTTTGCATGGCCTTACTGAGGCATAAATACTAAAAGTTTTACCATTTGGTCCTATTTTTCATAATTGTTGAAAAAGAACTAAAAAAAAAATATATATCAACTTTTGTTCGGTGGAGCCATGATGAACTAAGGTCTTTCTCAAATATTTCGAAAAATAGGACCTACTTTTTTGGAATCAGAATTGTTTGGGATCCAAAGAAGTCACATAACATAATAAAATTACACCACCAAAGTGATAAAACTGTGAGGTGGGAAGGGACAAGTTCAAGCTGCCAGATAGCGATCAAGTCTAGGGCATGCACAATTTCTCATGGGAAGGTATTCCAGCCGTTGATAACCCATTGATTGGAAAAAAAAAAACCACCAACAGGGTGCGAAAGGGCGCATTGACATTTTGAATAAAGTTAATTTTTTTAACCAACCGTCGTATTCTTACGAGGCTACTCCAGAAGACACTAAATTTAAACTTAAACCTAAATCAGGACAAAAGTGCAACACAGATGCCAGGGGACGGGGCGTTCAAATATTACGTCATAACAAAGGGGAGAAGCGGGGGGGGGGGCCATTGGTGACGATTAAGGACAAGTGGGAGAAAAAAAGTCTTCAAAACTGTGGTTATACAGGGGAAAATTCCCTTCTTACGGGAGGGGTAAAGTTAGAAATGACGTATTACTGGAGGGGAGGGGGTGTTAAGCAATTGGTGACTGGGAGGGCTTGACAATGGCCAATTTCTTGATGACGTAATACTTGAACGGCCCCTACAGTAGTCAGCATTTTCACGTAAAACCTCTGTAAAGCTGTTCAGTATTTTATGCGGATAAATATTAACTTACCTCGTGGATTGATTGAATACGGCCAGTGTAAAATAATATGCGTTCTGTTAACGTGGTTTTCCCTGAATCAATGTGGGCAGATATTCCTATGTTTCGAATTCGTTCTAACTCTGCATGTGCAGCATCAAACTACAGAGAAGAAATCATAAATTTAAGTTAAAAAAATTTAACTATTAGGGCTATGTTTCCTAAGAAACATGTAGGCCTAGCCTATTTGCAAGTACTTACCTTGCTAGAACTTGAAGCGTGTCGTAGTAAATATGACTAAAACAAACCAAAGAAAAAATATTAAAACTGGGTGTAAATTGTTTCACATAGTGGAGATGGGCAACATCACAATTTTTTCGCGATGAAGTAGAACTCGATATGCAAACTTAGTGAGACCAATGGATGTACGTATCATCAAATT
The DNA here is from genome assembly GCA_023313725.1 of Lithobius niger. Classification (NCBI taxonomy): domain Eukaryota; kingdom Metazoa; phylum Arthropoda; class Chilopoda; order Lithobiomorpha; family Lithobiidae; genus Lithobius; species Lithobius niger. The sequence goes on along the minus strand of JAHWFP010069387.1, from coordinate 5,585 downwards.
CAAATGCAAAATAAAGAAACAAACCTTTTTTGGAATGTAATTTTGTGTTTGGGAACTGTGCTTTATGAGTGAGAGATTAAAAGTTTTTGTATCAAATTGTTTCCAGAAACGAAGATAAAACAGTCTTGACAGACCTATTGTGCGGAAACAGTCAAATTGAGGAAATTTTTTCGAGAACGAGCATTCGGATTATTGAGGTTCTACTGAATACAACCTACGCGACACACAATCAATGCTTTTCGTATTTCACAATTATCACAGATTAAATATTCAGGACTCTGAAAATATGTGGTGGTTAGTAGAACTTAGAGAGTACAGCACATTTTGTTATTTAAAACCACTAACGTTTAAATTCTAATGGACTAATGAATACTTTTAATACCTAGAGTAGTAGGAAAAGTGCCACAATTGGGGGTAGTGCAAAGGGTCCAATATTCACCAGTAATTGGAGGCCCAAATAAGACAAAATTCACCAGGGATAGTCCGATATTGATATCGGTATCAGCATAATCAGTATTTTTACTATATCGGTATCGAACCACTGTAAGGCTTCCGAAACAGTTATTCGTTACGTCAAGAAATGCAACCCAGTAAATCTGACACCAAGCGTGGCAAAAGCAACAACCAAGTAAGAAAAGCAAAGCCATTTGTTCAGTTTGTGGCACGTGAAAATGTGGCACGTGATAGTTCGGATGCTCTTAAGTTTTACACTACCAAAAATCTAACTGAGAAGATGAATGTACTAAAGCCATGTAGAAATAATAGCAAAAATGCTGCTATTGCTTTTGGATAATCTCAGCAGTTGGAACTCGTGCAAAACTAGAAACTGAAGTTGCATGTGTATGTATGGAAATTAAATTTTTAGTCTTTTTTTATTATATTATCGATATCGACATTGGCTTACCCTTCATCAGGATTGGATCATATCGTCATATTGGCTGATCCCTAAAATTCACTACATTTTGGTTGGGGTTGGGAGTCACTTTGCCCCTCAATTTGTTAGGAGGGGCCCAACATTTCGTCCTTGCGCCCCTCCTTGAAAAAAAGATAGCAGCGGCACTCAGTAAGAAAGCCATTAGGCAGTGCTTAAATAAAGAAAAAATTACAACGTAAAGGATTAATGAAACAAAGAGTCTACATTAAAGACTGACCATGTGACTGTGAGAATATAAATTTCACTAATCTCAGACAGTATAATAGCTGGTTCACACCGCTACGACAAACGAACGACATATGTAAGGAGCGGTGGCGACCAATAGCACTAAAAATTACTGTCACACCAGCACGACTGACCAACGAACAACCAACAACGGACCAATCAACGCAGTAGAATGAGTAGAGCTAGGATGCTTACTTTTCAAAATTGAGCTACGTGGTGACGATGTGCCTAAACGACCAATCATACTGTGATTCTCCGTTTTATTTAATAAATCATACCGCCATTGAATACAGCACAATTTTTTAGCTGTTCTCTATAATTATCTAGTTGCAGCGATGGTCGTGTAAGCAACGAGTATTAATCGAAGTTTTAAGTGTTCTCCGCCACCATCTTGCATTTCGCCGATCGTGTTCGTAGCAGCTTGTCAACCATTGGTCTGTCGGTGGGTGACGTCAGTCAGCAACGCCAAAAATGATTAGTTGCGTTTGCTACGATCGACAGCGAACGACTGCGTATGACTGCATGAGGGGCTGGTTGTCATAGCGACTATCGGTTGTAACTTAGCGGTCGTTCATATCGTCGCGGTGTGAATGGGCTATTACTTAGACAACTGCCCCGACTGGGACTCGAACCCACCACTTCCTGCTTAGTAGCCGGGCGGCGTCCACTTAGCTACCAGGGCGGATCCTGGCTACTAAGCATACGATTTATCTGGGGCCCATATACTGAAAGATGGATTGGAAAAAATAAAAACTGGCTCAAACCACAAACACCGGCCAACGGCACACACGACAGCGGATGGATGCTTCGAGGCAAAGGAGCCTTTCAATCATTCAAGGACACCGCCACCATTTTTACAACTTCTGATTTTACCTTACGTAATCTCCTTTCTGCTAAGCGCAATTTGTGGTAAAATTTCAAGACCTGGCTACTTCTGGACATCATGACGCCGTCGAATGTTTAAGCAAAAGCTTAATTAAATGCTAATTCATGTATTCACGAAATCCCATGTGCTCAGTCCGCCATTACTAATTTGTCCGCTGTAATACCTTAACTTCTTCCGGTTGAGTGAGAGTTTAGTTCCGGTTTCGATTCGTGAGAAAGGCCAGCTGGGAAAAAAAAGTGCTGCGTCACCATTGCTTGTCTATGGGCTCGGCATCAAGCGGGCGCCAGACAACAAGCGAGCACCAAGCACACTAAACCGGTGCACACATGGGTTTTTTTTTTTACGCGCGTTGACGCTGCGTTAACGGTTAACGGTTTTTACGCGCGTTGACGCTGCATTTGCGGTTTGGTTTACGTGACATCTGTTGGGGACTGCACACATACCTGCGTCAACGTCGCGTTACCGCACGTCGCTCGTGCGTTTGTTTTGCACCGCACTTTCCCCCGTCAACGCAACGGTAACGCACCACCGTCTTTCAGTCCCTTCTGTGACTTGAGCGGTGCACACATCCGTCGTTTATCGCGAAAGCGTTAAAAAGTAAAGAACTACCCTGAAATATGAAATGTTGCTACAGAAATAATTGAAGACTCATTGAGAAGTAATTAAAGAACTTATCCCAATTTTTTAGTTAATCTGCATTATAATCAGGAGTGTAATAAACAACACGGATGAGGTAATATGTAATATGTAAATCGAGAGCAGGAAGCATTCTGCTTATACGCTCCTTCTCAATAAAACCATCATAAAAAATACAAGTTTCGAACTAAATGATTTTGTCTAGTCTGTTTTTGAAAGTGTTGATCGACGTTGCGTCCACGACACTCTGGGGCAGAGAGTTCCAATCGTCGATCACACGATGCGTGAAAAAGGATTTCACAATGTTCACCCTTGCTTGCGGCTTGAAAATTCTGGAGTTGTGACCTCTGGTACTTGCACACTTCGAAGGCATCCAGAAGTTATTTTTGTCCAGGTCGTAGTACCCCTTCATAATTTTGAAGCACTCGATCAAATCACCGCGTTTTCTTCTTTTCTCAAGGGTTGGCAGCTTGAGCATGGCCAACCTTTGTTCGTAGCTCATACCTCTAGTTCCATTCACTAGCCTAGTAGCTCTTCGCTGTACCCGTTCGAGAATTGTCTGGTCTTTTTTCAGGCTGGGACTCCAAATAGAATTGCAGTATTCAATAATGGATCTTACATATGTTTTGTAGATAATCCCAAAATTATCAGCTGGAATTTTCCCAAAGGTTCGCTTAAAGAGCCCGATGGTACGGTTAGCTTTCTTGGCAACACTGTTACATTGTTCCGTCCAGGATAGATCATGATTTACTAAGATCCCAAGGTCTTTCTCAGATTCTTTACTTTGAATGGGTACATTACGTAAATAGTATTGCTGCTTGACATTTTGATGACCACCATGGAGAACGGCACATTTGCTGTTATTAATCTTCATAGACCAAGTGTCACAGTAATTAGCAATCTTGTCCAAATCGTTCTGCAATTCCGCTCTATCTTGTTCCCCGTGCTGGATTTTGAGAGCTTTCATGTCGTCGGCAAACTGAAACCCGTCACTACTTAACTGCTCAGTAAGATCAGCAATATAAATGTTAAAAAGTAGTGGGGAGAGGACACTGCCTTGTGGGACACCGCTGGTGATGGAAGTCCAGTTAGAAAATTCATTTTCAGTTCTCACCCTAAATCTTCTGTTATAAAGAAAATTATTAACCCAGTTAACGATTTTGTTATTAGGGAGAGCATGACTGAGTTTATAGATAAGTTTCTGGTGGTCAACTTTGTCAAAGGCCTTCTCGAAATCAATATAAACGACGTCATACGAGACATTGTCATTGATTGCAGTGTTTATCTTATTGTAGGCCTCAAGCATGTTGGTAAAAGTTGACCTTTTCTTAGTAAACCCATGTTGGGACGTATTTTTCCAATTTTTGTTTGCGAGGAAGTTTTCAATTTTCTTACTGACAATTTTCTCCAAGACCTTGACAACCGTGCTGGTGAGACTAATGGGTCTGTAGTTCAGCGGTTCATTAATATCGCCTTTTTTAAAAATAGGGACTACCGTGGCATCCTTCCAATCTTGAGGCAGAATTCCATTGTCAAGCGAGACGTTGAAGATAAAAGTAAGAGGTTCTGCCAGGTTGGTGCTGCAGTTAAGCAAGATGTTAGTAGAAATGTCGTCTGGTCCGGTAGATTTGAATTCTTTGAGCCCATCTAAGTGGTTTGCTACTTCAAAGTTGTTTATAGGTGCGACGTGCTCTTTATCAGTATAGGTTGAAGAACGGTCTCTCCTGAATGGAGGGGAGACTTCACTATACACTTCTTTAAATTTTCTTGCAAAAATATTCGCAGTATTTTTGGCGTCTGTGGAAATACTTCCATCTGAGTCTCGCACTTTGAGGATGTTGTTGCTTTTCTTCTTTTTACTGTTAATGTATTTATAAAGTATTTTGGGGTTGTCTTTGCTTCTCTGAAGAAGACGTGGTATATGTACGGACGTGGTATATGTAATTCGCTCCTGGTATAATATATTCCCCTGGTACGTCTTAAATCTGCTTTTGCTTAAATCAATAAATGAATGTACCAAATATCGTCACATTGGTTTGAATATATATTTTTTTGGACACGAGGTAGGCGAAAAAGGTAATATCGTCTCATTGGTTTCAAAATATAACTTTTTGTGCACGGGGTTAGCAAAATGGGTTGCGGCCGAATGCGTACTGGTGGTTCCCGGTCATGTGTGCATTGATTGCTAGTGTCAATGCAGCGTCACCGCGCGTTAAAAAAACGCATGTGTGCATTGATTGGCTACGTCAACGCAGCGGCAATGCAGCGTCAACACGCGTTAAAAAAAGCGCCTGTGTGCATAGGTCCTAATTGCTCTTATCAGGCTCCTATGACCACGCTTTTTCCTTTCTCACTGGCTACTGCCAGCACAAACCAGCAAGGCACTTATAAATGCAACTGCCAGTAAACCTCATTACATGCATTGTAAGAATGTTGTACTGGCAGACAACTGCTGCCAGTTATCCCCATTAGATTACTCTAAGAGTGGTGTACTGGCTGACGTCATGTATTGTTGCGCAAACCCGTGGACATACACTGAAACTGTCAAAAAAGAGAGCCCAAAACAAAACTGTGAAATTTTCTTTTCTGTATAGAACTGTGGATCACTGGAACAGACTTCCCCAAAATGTTGTCGCCAAAGACCTTGGAATAGTAGTAGTATAGTCGCAGCACGCAGTGTGAGATCTTTCAAACGCCTACTGAGAGACTTCACGGAAAGAGACGAATCCTCCCATGCCTAGGCACAAGCCCTTTGGCTTATCAGCCTGACGTTCATCTATCTATCTATTGTTGCGTGATTGTTGCCTGATTGTTGCAAGGGATACTTTTTCACTTATATCACGGTTATACGCGTTTTACAGCTTTTTTATGTTGGTTTCGTTCCTTTTTTTTTTGCTTTCGTTC
>JAHWFP010069385.1:844-15383 GCA_023313725.1 Lithobius niger | reverse complement strand
TTTTTTTTTTTCGTGTTAGTACGATAAATGTCGCAGGTTGCAAATGTACTTATTTATGTTGGTTGAATTTGTTTTGTGTACGGTAGTTTTGCAAAGTATGTCACGTGGTAGAGCAGTGGTTGTGTGGAGCGCGGAAAAAGTGTTAGATTATCAAAAAAAAAGTGTGAGTTATCGAAAAAGTGTGGGTTATCAAAATTAACCCACGGTCAGATTAACCGTATATAACGGCTACACTTTTAGCATTGGGATGTGTTGGCGTGACGTTACCGCCGTGCATTAACTGTTATTAAAGTCTAAATAATACTAATAAACTAGCTGTACCCGCGCAGAGTATCTGCGCACTAGCTATCATATGTGTATTATTAAGTCTAAGACCCCCCCCCCCCCCCTTTCTCTCTCTCACCCGCACTGTTTAAGCCGCTGCAATATTACGGCGCTGGATTCCCGGAACACGAAACCGAAACAAACAACTAACAAGGCCGCCGATAGATGGCGAGAGCTACTTCGAAACCAAATCCTCAACCGCATCACACAGCGGCACATCGCTAAAAGCAATAAATATATAGATCGGAGTTAAAAATGAGGATACGCAGTGTCGCACGTAATTCAACCCCCAGCTTTAGGCCGCTAAAAGTTAATTAAAGGGACATTCCTCCCAGTGACATTTTTCTCGATCCTCTACAATCCACATCCCCAAAGTTCTATTAAAGGGATATACCTCCCAGCGCCATTTTTCTCGATCCTCCACATCAAGTACGGTTCCAAAGGTCTATTTCCTTACCGTTAGTCTTTCCCTTGCTAAAAATCCTTTTTTAAATGTGGCGTCTAGGAGATTTTCTGTTGAATATAATGGAACTTTATTTACTAACGACTCGTCACTAAATGATGCATTGCGCGCGTACAATAATCATTACGTTTCATCTCTGTGTGTACATCTACTAATTTTCTAATAATTAACATGAGATCTAAAATTTAATAAACTAATGCGTAAAAATTAAAATTAATTATTCCAATAGATCGCCGAAGCAAAATTATAAGACACTAGCCTAGAAAAGTATAAATTGTGATTTTAAAATACGATAATCATTCCGGTTTTTTGACGACACAATCGTTGACTTGATTCTGTCCTGTGTACTATTCCCAAAGCCAACCGAGACAGCAGCTATGCGAGGAACGCAGCTACCACCCCAGCCGACCTTGGCACTGTAATTGCTCGGATGACGATCTGCGCGTAGCTGTAATTTGGCACGTGGAATGTTACAAGGTAGGCCGGGTGTCCCTTTAACTTACCGTTAGTCAATCCCTTGCTAAAAATCCGTTTTAAAATGTGGCGTTTACGAGATTTTGTGTTGAATATCGGAAGCTGTATTTTCTGCATCCTGCACGTAAATGATCCTTTGCGCGCTTACAATAACCTTGACGTTTCATCTGTGTGTGTGTGTGTGTGTGCATGTACTAATTTGCTAATAATTACCATGAGATCAAAAATCTAAAGGATTAAAGCGGTAAAAATTATAATTATTTATGCCAATAGATCGCCGAAGAAAAATTATAAGACACAATTCGGTTTGCGCCGACCCAATTTTCGCATTCATGCTATTTCGTCTACTACAAATGCAAACTAAGATAGTAACTACGTTCCTCGCTGCAAGGAACGCAGCTACTATCTTAGTTGGCCTCAGTTGGCCTTCTCGCGAACGGTGCGAAACGGTGAAACGGTGCGAAACGGCGTGAAACGGTGTGAAACGGCGAAACGGTGCGTCTCGCGAAACGGTGCGATGGTGTGGCGATAGGCGCGTGGCTGTTTTAAGGCATCTGTCATCGACGGAAAGAATATACCTTTAAATGTTTCTCAGGTGCGCCTACATGGGTTTTTTCTTGGCGCATGACACGTTTTTTATGCCATATAATAGTCTTTAAAAAAAATTCCGATCACGCGTCAAGGCGTTCACCAAATACTTCCTGGGTCCGATGACCATGTCAACCCAACGCTCCAATCACATGATCGCCTCGAAACCAATCTAAGGGCCGGCCTTTCAGTCAGAAGTGTGTTACAACTAAAAACTTGCATCTAACGAAGCCTTTCACCCAATGTGTAACATTTACACTGAACGTGGCTGAACTTGGCATTAAAATATTGACACACTTCACAACCAAACTAAACGTAAACTGCTAGATTATTTTGTTTGATAAAAAAAAAGAGCCAGTGCCCACTACCTGAAAAACAGCGAACAAATGGTAAAAAATAAAGCACCTCTGCTGAGAACCAATTAATCAATTTTTAGCGACCTTATTTTTAACACAGTAGTATTCAACAGCGCAGTATCTGCTAAAAATAGTTAAAAGGGCATACCTTCTCTTTAATTTCCGGCATGCTGCTCGAAATGGCTTTTGCGACATTTACATAGGTTTGAGTGAATGTAGCAATCTCGTTTCTCATGAGGGGAAAAACAGGAAAATAATTGCCTTTGCAACATTTGCGTACGTCTGAACTAATGTAGCAAAACTGGGCCATACAGAAAAGTCAAATGGGAGGAATGTATCCTCACCCTTTAATGCCCAAGTTAAACTGGATGCATTTTTTGTAAATGATAGTTGGGTCGGACGCGGGATTCGAACCGGCATTCTTTTGGTTTGGAGACGAGGACGCTGACGACCAATGAGCTGTTGCTGCTCGCTTTGCTCGGGGACCCCTCACAAAGCTCGCGTTGGGCTTTGGGACTTAATTTTTTGCCGTTCAGTAGCCGTCCAATACGTATAGCCCCGTTGGGCAGTAATGGGTTAAGCATACGAATGCTAAGGGCGGGTGTACGCTAGGACAATTTTCTCGCTTACTAGCTTTTACTTGGTCAATACTAAATCTGCTGGCTGCTTCTCGCCTTTGCCGGAGAATGCGGCTTTCGAGTTGTCTATACGTAGTAACCATGGCAACAACGCGAACGCAGATTTTCTCCTCGTACGTCACGACACGGCGTATGATGCTTGCAACATGACAGCGTCAATTTATGACAACTAGAAAACAATTTTTGCCGCAGTACAAGACGACGGAATGCTTTCCGAATGCCGGCATTCGATGGTTTGTCTTCGATTCAGTAACCCCGAAATGGACGCCATGTTGGATTTTGAATTCTCGCTGCGAACAGATATTTATTCTACCGTCGTTTGATCATTGCTAGAAGCTGTTCTCTGAGGGAGAATAGCAGATTTTGGAAATAGCGTGAAATTACAAAAATGTTGTAGCTATCTTTAAAATTACTGTTGCACATTGTTTTCAATCGGTGTTGTTATTTATAATATATTTAATTTGTTATCTATTACCGCATTTATTTAGTAGAAACGGGAAACTAATTGTAAATGAATAAAAAGTAGACTAGCTACTAGCGTTCGGCGAGCGAGAAGGTCACGTAGCGTAAACGCGCCCTAAGATTCCTTTAGCTGAATGCGAAAAGCGTGATCAATTTCCCTCCGTTTTTTTTTTAAACACTGCTACAGAAAAGGGTTCAGAAAGTTTGAAACAAATATCGCTTACGGAACTTATTTTGCATCGGGTGGCGTTAAAATAAAGGAAGGAGAATTGCTGGAAGGAACACTGACAGTGATAAATTATCGCCTGCCATTTGACGCGTTTAGCGTATATCGGATTTATTCCCTCGACGGTCTGACGTCGAATCCTCGCTCACTGGCAAGGCCCGAAGACAAATTTAGAAAGATGAATTTCGCATTCGTTTCGACAATAAACTTTAATATATTCGTTCGTCATTGGGGGTGAGGGATTTTTCCATTCTAAATTTTTGACAGCCATCGCTTCTCACATGTATAAAAGTCAGCGATTTCTTTTGTCATTTGGACGATTTGTTTGAAACGAAAAGAACGACTTTGTCACGCAGTCTATCCAACGGCAAAGAAGGGTGATTTGTTTGGGGGGGGGGGACATCACAAATTTTGACAACTGCCAAGATAATTTTCCAGCTCGGAAAGTGTCACAATAGTGAACTGAAAGAGGGGGTGGGGGCGACGGTTCCATTTTTTTTCTTCCATTTAGAATCTATCATTTTGTCGGCTGACAGAATCCCGGACCACTGATCTTTGATTATACAACGCCGCTAACCCCGCTGAAACGTAAGTACATTATTTAAAGTGGCACTATCACCAATAGGGCTGTTTTTAAAGTCAGCGGCTTGCTTGCTGAGCGCTGAGTTTGCTTGGTCTCGGCTTCCTTCGCTTTTCCCATTTTCAAGCTAACATTAAAAACGACGTTATTTGAAGCTTACTAAGCACAAACATGGCCGACAGTAACAAAATCAGTTATTACATCTCTTTTCTCGTTTTATCGCATTATTATTAGCGTTTAAGATGATGAGAGTGAAGACTAATCAATTGAGCTGCTGGCAGCTATCAATATCGTACTTATCACGCACGTATCATGTAGATTTATCGCTTGTATGATGATTGTTGCCGATTGTTGCTCCGCGGCAATGGCTCATGAGGGATGTTTTTAAAGTCAGCAGCTTGAGAGCCGCTTAGAAGCGAGGCAAGCTTTCCCGTTTTTTTTAATTCAAGCCACTTGCCGCTGAGAAACTTTTCCGTCGTTTTTAAAGTCAGCGGCTTGGCAGCTGTTGGCCAGCCAAGTAAGCGAGGATAAAGGTTGCTGAGTTCGCTAAGCTTACCCAACCAATGGTGGCACGATGTGCGCATGCGCCATTGCCGCGGAGCAACAATCGGCAACAATCATCGTACATGCGATAAATCTACATGATACGTGCGTGATAAGTACGATATTGACAGCTGCCAGCAGTTCAATTGATTAGTCTTCACTCTCATCATCTTAAACGCTAATAATAATGCGATAAAAGAGAGAAAAGAGATATAATAACTGATTTTGTCATTGTCGGCCATGTTTGTGCTTAGTAAGCTTCAAATAACGTCGTTTTTAATCTCAGCTTGAAAATGGGAAAAGCGAAGGAAGCCGAGACCAAGCAAACTCAGCGCTCAGCAAGCAAGCCGCTGACTTTAAAAACATCCCTATGCGTTCATCGTGCCCCCATATTGGTTGCGTAAGCTCAGCGAACTCAACCATCTTCAACCATCCTCCCTTCATCCTCGCTTAGTTGGCTGGCCAGCGGCTGCCAAGCCGCTGACTTTAAAAACGACGGAAAACTTTCTCAGCGGCAAGCGGCTTGAATTAAAAAACGGGAAACCTTGCCTCGCTTCCAAGCGGCTCGCAAGCCACTGACTTTAAAAACATCCCTAATTGAAATCGGTACGGAAATACGGTGGCGCCATCTAGCGGCACAGATTTTCTTAACCTTTACAGCTTCTTAACAGGTGTACGAGGACGTACCAAATTTTCACTCAAAAATTTAAAAGGAGGTCGTGGCTTTTTGTTTCGTTAAAAGAATAATTGACGTTGTGCATTCCTTTACTTGATGCAGGCAAGTGCTAGATAGCGCTAGAACTGACGTCAGATTCTGCTGACTTTCAATCTTTGATGGTGCCACTTTAAGGTACAGGCTGCAAGACAGGTGAGTTGGTAAGTGGCGCTATCTCTTGACGCCAAGCGGCAAATTTGCAAAAAGGACAAGATATCGAAACATTGTTAGCAGTTGGCAATGCGCAGCAAAGCTTTTCGACTGATGTTTTGTGACGGTGAAATATGTTGTGGAAGTTAATGCTCAGACGGCCTTTTATTCCTGGGATCGAGTTGCCCCAGCCATGACTACTTTAAATAATTCGGCCTGACCTAACAAGCAAAATGGCATACGGGACTAGTTTAAGGAGATGTTCTTACCTCCTTGGCCTGTGCTGACTCTTCCTCACCCCACTTCGTTGTGACCGAGGAACTGCTGTATCTCAGTGTGCATTTGTAGTTTTCCAGTTGCTATTTATTTTTCTATTGCCTACAAAAATGAACATTATCTGTAAATTTAACATTCTTATTCTCTATTGCATTCGAGAATAAGAATGCTAAAAATGCAGGTAATGTATATTTTCGTTTTAACTTCGTGCTTAACTTCCTTCTCCTGCATGCGTGTTTTAGTATGAGAGCAAAAATTGAATGGAAAACACGGATTTAGAGAATATTAAAAAAAAAATATTGCAATATATTCACAGTGCTACAGTAATTACTATTAAACACAGATTGTACAAATGAACGGTCCGTAAAAAGCATGAAAAAATTGCAAACATAAAGTGAACGCAAAGGGACGGTTTCCCCTTTCACCTAGATGCTAAACCAAATTGTTTCCCTAACATCCTACAAAAGGGGCATTGCCCACTTAAATTCCTATTGTTACGATTTATGTTATGTTTAAACCTATGTTGTTAATTTGGGTTGTCTTTGTGAAAAATTATTGTGTTGAAACATTTATTGCTGGCGGAGCAAGTGAGCGAAGCATACTGTAACAAAAACCAAATTACAAAGTGTTGGTTGGTTGCATTTCTACTGTCTGGGAGGAGCCCAAACGAAAGGTCGGATTGGAATGAAATTTGCCACTTCGCTTGAAAGCCCTAAAAGTACTGTTGATCTGGAATTTGTCGTAAGTCGTTTAATTATACACACGAAACGACTCTTTTTCGAATTTATCAATCTAATGTTCGCCCTGTGAATTTAAAACCTTGACTACTTCATGAATTCCGAAGAAACACCACACACCACGCTGCTAGTAATCAAGTGAACTTTAAAATCTAGCAAATAAAAATGTAATTGTTTTCTTAGGGCTGACTTTTTTTCGACTGAACTTAACGAAATAATATCATTTGGTTATCGCATTTTAACCACTACCAGACATACAGCAGAACAAAAAACAAAAGGAAACTGTTAACGACACACATTTGCTTCATTTGAAAAAGAATGCTTCAAGGAATTTCCTTCAACTAGGTGACCAAAGTGGCGTTTGGCCGTTTGTGCTTGCGACTGGGATTCTACACTTGAAACCTCAAATCGCCATAGCATAATGAAATGGTTTATATAAAACGAAAGTTTGCAGCAGACGAAGTGTTTATAGCCAGACACGAAACAATAACATTTCCGTGTCTGATATTATCGACATTCCCGGTTGCTATGGTAACTTAAACTCTCGTCCTGTGTTTCATGAATGAGGAGGCCTACTCTCTAACGTAATTCTCTGCATCGTTGCCACTAACAAAATTAAAACGGCGACTAAAACTTAGGCCTGAAAATTCTGAGAGCCTTAAAATCACTTATTACGTAATATCTTTTGACCTACATTTCTGACGGTTAGTAGTTTTAAATTAGCGATCGCTGTTGCAATATGTGACAGACGGGCGCTTCATCAATGTCGATGGAGGCGGTATATGTCAAGTTTCATACCAGCAGATACATCGTCAGCCTTTGTATCTTTTGATTATTTTTAAAAACTGTCGTAATCGTTATCGTTAACTCTGCTCCCAGGATCTTCGGGACTGTGTAGTGTTGGGTGTTGGTTTCGGTTTTGTACTGGGTGTAAGATACTTGGGTAGGTTAGTTTTAAGTTTTAATTTTATGTTTAGTGTCGAGTGTATGGCTTGTGGCCACTTTGTCTCCACTAATAAAATAAAGTAAAGTATTGATGATTGTTTGGCTTGCAGTTAAATGCTTTATTAATAACATTTTGGTCTTCTGTACAGCCGTACCGGCTGAGAAGACTATTGTAACGACTTTGTCCGTCCGTCGCTTTTTTCAATTTCGCAACGGTACCAGACAGAGACGAACGCGGTTTAGATGGTTACATTCAGTGTCAAAATTTAGTTAAGTAACGCGGCAAATTAAAACATCGGTACTCCTTATAGCTCATATACTTCTTCGACGTAAATAAATTAAATAAACATTTTATCGTCGAATTGAAATCCTATGTAAAGGATAACACGCGGCCGTAAAAAAAAGCATTTTTGGTTCGTTTTGAAAAATAGTCTCATCGTATTGTTGCATGAATGAATAGGCTTACCATCGAACTAAATTTTCCATTAAGCCGAACTGCTACTTACGAAATTAAAACTGCAGTTAAACACATTAGGCTTAAAAATATGAAAATTAGGCCTAAAAACATGTTACCACGGCAACCTCAAGTTGCTTCTAGTAGCTGCTAGCTTCATCAACATCGTCTCTCCCGTCACTTCCTTACAACCACTGATATAGATACTATGTAGGCTACGTTGCGTGTTACGTTGTAACACTGTAACTGTGTGCCCGGAAGCGCACCGTGTTGCAAAAATGAATAAGCTCACTGTACAATCCAAATGTCCATTAGCTGCTACTTACGATATTAAAGGTGCAGGTAAAAATTTAGCTAAAAGCTGACAGTTACGCCTAAAATGGAAAATAAGCTTAAAAGCCAACACATTTTCAACCGGCTATTTTGATGGTTACTGCGTTTAGAGTGTATAATAGAGATGGCTGATGCAATGCGTGATGGAGGTGTGCGCCTCGCCAGTGGTAGTGGCTGAACTGCACAGAAGACCGGATACGAATAGGTAGTCGCTGTAGCCGCTTGTTTAATCAAAGGAAATACACTTCGCATTAATTAAAAACAATGTAAGAATTAGTGGTAGTAGCACGCTATTTACCAGCTCGACCAGCAGCGGCTAAAATGTCTTCAGATATGGGATGCAGAAAAAGGCTGCAAATAACGAAACAGAACCTAAATATGGCTTCAAACGGAAAGCTTGTTAAAATTAATACGATACGCAGCTAGGCCTACTTAAAAAAAAAAAACTAAAACAATGAGAACAATCAGAGCAGGGAGCAGCCAGGAGTAGATGAAGAAAGAGGGCGGAACTCAGTTTCACTAACCTAACCTAACTTCTAGCACTGGTGATGTTGTCGTAGCTAGGTTAGGTGTTCGTATCCCAACACCGGATAACATACGCTACTACAACACCCGTGCTAGCAGCCACCTTGTTCCGGTTTAATCAAAGAATTGTGTGTGTGTGAGGTCTAAAGTTGTGGTGTGTCTCAGCGAGCCACGGTAAGTAAAAAAATTTGATGCTCGCATTCATTTTAGCAGCTCGGCCAGGAACATCCCCCCAAAAAAGTGGATCAAGGGGTTTCAGCGAGCGTTAACCGCACCCAGTCATCTGTCCATCTTTTAATGCTGTAAAAATGGCCAGTAAACTCTCCCGCTCGACCTATAACCATATTATTGGGGGGGGGGGGGGAAGGAAGACAAAATGGCTGCCAGGAGTGGTCCATTTCATTTCTTCGAGGCCTGTTCGGGAAATGTCCAAGCAAATCGCATCGGTGAACATTTGTACGGTGAGTCCTGCCTTCTGCTGCCAAATACGGCAACTGATAAAAAAAAAAAAGCTTAGTAATTCACTAACTTAGTCCTAGTAATCCACCCGGAAAATAGTTTACACCTACGAATAAATAAATTTCCGTATTTTTGCCACAAAGCTATGGGGGCAGTGGCACGACGTAGTATTATTGTGTATACCTCTATGGTGGAGCCAGTAACTGGGTTAGCTGCAAGGAGCACTGGAGGGAGACAAGCAGAACGTCTTATTGAAACCAATGCTATTAGACTGGATTTCTTAAGCCTCTGACGCGCGATTTTTGTTGTTGGAGAAAACAACGTTCTTTTAAGCCTAAGAAATCCGCTCTCAAAGCACTGTCTTGACTAGAACCGTTCTTTCCGGTAACATTTTAATCTAGTGCACCTTGTAGCTATTACCTCCAAATGGTGTCTCGTAGCCAATATCACGTCACTTGACGCTGCTATATTAAATTTCTCGACTGCACGTAGCTCTCCAGTAAATAGTGACATATTCGCTTATGTTTCAAGGAAGGCTGCATTTTTGTACGGAAGGTGTCGCCCTCAGTTAACAAAAAGCGGCAACAAGACAAATCAATCGCATCAGCGGTGCTTTCGGCGGCCATATTGTCCAACCTAGTCCCATATGTTAATTTTCGTCCTAGACCCGGTCGGTACTGTAGTAGAAACTTGCTGGTAATTTTCCCGTTACCAGAGGGAGTCATGTTGGAAGCACGTTGTGTTTGCGCAGTAGAACGACCGTTACTGACAACTTTGGGTTGGTTATATCCTTCAACAGCAATAACCGGTACAGCTTATGTTTTTCCTTTATTCGGCAGTTAAATGCCAAAAAACAAGATTTAGTTATATTCACTTAAAAAACGTTTCCCTATTTCTTTTAAAATTTTCTTTAGCGTTTGGCAAAGGTTACAGGTATTGGTTTTTTAAGCTCTGTTGCAGAATAAAAGCTCCCACTTCGTTTAATCAACATTTTGGGGTTCTCCACAGCGTGGCAGTGATAAACAATTTTTGAAGTACTTTTGTCAGTACCTTACCAAAACTTGAAAGAGTAGTGTGATGTTACAAACGGTTAGTGTCTACTGACTTTTCTTTCGGAAAATCACTTGATACCATGCTCACACACGCCAATGTCAGTTTTCTACTTCAAGCGTATGAGACGATTTCTTTCTAACGAGCCAGTCATAAACTTTTTTTTTTAGTTTTTTTTTGCTAGCCCTGATGGGTATAACCATACTCAGACTGATTGCCGTCCTTAAAACATCAACTTTTATCCTCAGATACTTGTTGAGTTGTACTTTATTTCTACTTTCTTCTTAAGAAGTTATTAGCCAATAAATATATTTTGAATAAAAATGTTAGGACTAATGGAAGCTACATACGAAGTCCTAACAGGGGTTTTCAAGGCATGTTGATTGGCTAGATAAAATCTGTAGAAATGCTGCTATCTATTCACTCTCATTCAGAAGGTAAAATCTATGAGAGTTTTTGTAGAGTGTCACAAAAAAATTTTAAGCTTCGTCACTTGGATGGTCATTGTGGGTGAGCTGTGAGAGAGATCAGCCTGGTTGCTGGAGATTTGTAGATCTGGCCGAACCCCTGGAAAGGGGATCTTAGCAAAGTCCCCGCCAGGACTGCCGGTCAGGGTAGCGTGAGAGGCTACCATGTTCCTTCAGTGGCTATGGGAACTATTCTGGCAAATTCTGGACAATCTTTCGGCCCCTACGATGATCGGAGGTTTCCCGGATCGAATCCCCGGGTTGGTCTGGTAATGTTCAAAATTGAGTCAGTTCAGCCATACAAGCATTAAATTGTTTCGGCTGACTTAAGGCTCAAAAGAAATTTTTTTTTATTTTAAATAAAAAAAAAAACTTAAATTGTGAACGTGTTTGGATGGGATAAAAAAGGGTTGATGAGCGTGAACCCATTTTTATGAACTAATAAGGCCAATTCACTGTTAAAGGCACACCAACAATTGCATTACTTTTGCGGATCGCCACAAAATACAAAACCTGGGCCAATACAGATTAAGCTGGATGATTAGCTAGGGCTGAATTACAACTAAGGGCGAAAATAATATAATTAAAAGGTATGCGCTATGATGTGTGGATTAGACGTAGTCATAAAATATGTGTCCAAATTTCCATGATACTGCTAAAATGGCAGCTGAAATGAATACTTGAGTTTCTAATATGAACTTTTGTTTTGGTTCTGGTTCAAATCTGCAGAAAAACTTCAGTTTCAAATCTGCAGAAAGACTTCAGGTTTAAATATACAGAAAACTTCAGATTCAAATCTGCAGAAAATGGCCAAATAGCCGCAGATTGTTTCTGAAGCTTTTCTGCAGATTTTTCTGCAGCTTTTCTGCAACATTTTTTTTTAGCCGGAAGAAGTGATCCACCCAAGTTACGACGTCAAATTTTTAACTAAGATAAAGCTTCCTTGTGTTTATCTCCATCATATACTGAAGGCACATTTAAATGTGAGAGAGGTATACTGCTGATGTTCGACCGTGGTGTTCGTTTTTATGGTATCAACACCTTCTTCAACGCCTTTACTTATTCCAAACATTTTCTTTCTTGATTCTAAACACGTTTACTTTGCATTATAAACTATCCATGTCCTAATAAATCAACTCGGATTGTATGTAATAAATTTCTCAACTTTTTAAAATATATAAAAACCAAATTTCCAGAATGAAAAGTCGTATGCAGAAGCGCCGTCCAAAGCTCTCACACTTTAATTCTCAATACCTCCACTAGTCGTAAACCGAGCGCTCTAAGATATCCATTCTCGTCTCTGCGTTCCCAGTTTTCGTTTTTATGGCTTAACCAGCGAAGAATTGCGAACATTTAAACGAGTATTTGGAGAGAAGTCCACTCGGATTAAGTATCACGTCGAAGGTTATAAAACCATCCGAAACGCGTCGTTGCTGTTGTTTTAGCATTAACCAAGTGTAAAGCCCTGCAATTTCAGCTGGCTTTCTTGATTTCGACGCTGTCACGTAATGCCCTTAAAGGACGCTTGTGATACCGCCATTTTTACTTTCGGTTCGCTGCCTAACTCAATTCTCGAAACAATCTCGCGAGCCGCACGTGTGGCACGTGACCTGAGATTTGAGAACAAAATGGCGTCATTTATTTGCATTGCCAACATAAAGAAGAGCGATTTAACGGTTTTTTAGGGTCTGATTTTAAATTCAATAATTTCTTTCTATCGAGAAGCAAGACGATGCAGGAATATTTTTACAGCTGAAATGTTTTTCCGCCGGCTGAGTTCATCAAACGTCATTCTACTTTCCTGTGGCTCGTTCCTCACCCACAGTTTCTTAGCTGTAGGTTTGTGAGAGCTTCGCTTGTAACACGCTATTTACGAATAGCAGGGCGCACCTTGTGTGAACGCACACGGTGCACCTTGCAGTTACAAAAGCTACTTGGCGTCCTGTCAACTTCCGTCTACACCGGAAGTTGGCCGAACGCCAACAGCCAGGAACGAGACTCTCTATTGTTCAAACCAGTTAGAGCCGGCTCCAACCAGTTAGCGGTTACGCAACGTAATGCCTCAGGCGACTTCTATTGTTCTGGCCCGCGTATAAATACGAGGGCCTGGACCATAGGAAGCCACTTGGTGTGGGGCAGACGACTCGAAAGGTTGTCTCCCTGGACTCTGCTAGGATTAGACCAAGCTCCAACTTGAGTTTAATGCCTAATATGTGTTCTCAGTGCATAGTCCCCTAGCTATGCAGTAAGGAGTAAATTCGGTTTTCAGATTATTCTTGGATTCAATCGTCTACTCCCTGAGTACGTCACACGCTAAAGTTTGATAGCCGAAATCACTAGATAGCATTCATCAGGGCCAGAAACCCATCCTTCTATTGGCCCTGCAAGGGTTGATTCCATTCAAGTGGCAATAGCATGTGATGTAGAGGGATTTGACGCCCTCCATATTTAATTTAAGCACTTCCTGTCTCATGTAGAGTCTTGTCTGCCATGCAACCGGAATGTACTAAAATGTGGAGGCGTTACATCTCCGTACATCGCATGCTATTGCTACCTCAATGGAACCAACCACAGTCGCTGAATTGCATGGAACTTGAACATGGAAACCAAACAGACACAGTAGAATGCTGAAACCAGGAATACTTGATGGCTTAGATAAGGTCGGTCCACTCGGTACTTAGTAGCAGTACGAGAAACAGTGCGAGATTTTCGCGAGACCCATTGGCTAACCAGCGACCATTTGTTTTTCAACTCAAACGCGACTAACGCCACTGACTTGGTTCGTGCCATTCTAACTGATTCTCGCATCTCATTGGCTGTTGATTTTGTGGACCAATTGGATGAATCTACTCAAAGCTGGACTAATATGACGAATGAATACTACATCAAACGTAAGCCAGAGTGCTCCAGAAGTTTAAATTGTTTAGAATACGTTAAGCGACTACATCACATTTCTTTTGCTGTTCTTTAGTTTCTATGAGGCGGAAGATCGAAGCTTGGATTAACGCTCCAAGCTGCCGAAATCTAATGCACAATGCGGTGAAAATACCCAACGTTTGTTATATCGTGTCAACAGACGAACAGCATCATCACAAGAGGACATCGTAAATGAACACCTTTCTTTCAGTTTCGAAGCAATGACGTCACCAAGAGCGGCATCTTGGGTAATCTCGCTCGGGTATACTTTATGACCGGAAATATGTCTGATGCGTTGAACTCATTGAGTGGACTGATCCAACAGTCCAACGTACCTGGCTGGACGGGTTTCAGCGGAAATAAGGTGCGCTTCCATGAATGCTTCCTATGAGCTTCCCTGCGTGAATTTGGTTAATATATTAGTATACCTCGAGATGGAGAGGGACAATTTTGCTAGACATCGTCTAATGTATTTTGCTTGCTGCAGTCGATATAAACACGCGCGCGTTTCCAGGGCCCTTTTCATCCCGAATATACGAAGGATGAACGCGGCTAGTCTTGAAACTAGAACCAGCGGCACAAAGAATGTATTTGCTACCTTCTTTCTGTAGTAATAAATAAATATACACAAATTTCTGCAATTTATACAGGGTGAGGCAACTGGAGTGTTACGAGCCGATATCCTGTGAATGGCTAATGAGAGAATAATAATGATAGAAATGCTATTATGGGTGTGATGGGGACGTTTACACAAGAAAAAAAGGAATGACCTTGAATTGATATTTCAAGGTCATCCTCGTGCTATCTTCTGAACGAGATACGATACGGCAGAAAAAGTAAATTAGAAAGTTGGAGACA
>JAHWFP010069384.1:0-17223 GCA_023313725.1 Lithobius niger | reverse complement strand
TTGTATACTTGCTTAATATTGCTGATATTTACTTCATTAGTGAGTTGTTCACTGTTACTTATGTAACTGCGGAACTTTTGGTTGTTGATACTGTTTATTTTATTTGCAAGTTGATCAGTTCTGATAATTTCATGGTTGACTTGATGGTTGTTGTTCAGGCTTCCACGTTTGTCGTTTTGCTCACCTTCGATAATTTCGCGGTTGAATTGTTGTTTTTTATTCGGGCTTCCATGATTATCATTTTGCTCACCCTTGATAATTTCAGGGTTGAATTTTTGGTTGTCATTCCACCTTCCATGATTATCATTTTGCTCACCATTGATAATTTTATGATTGAAATGTTGGTTTTTATTCGGGCTTCCATGAATATCATTTTGCTCACCCATGATAATTTTATGATTGAAATGTTGGTTTTTATTCGGGCTTTCATGGTAATCATTTTGCTCACCCTTGATAATTTCATGATTGAAATGTTGGTTTTTATTCGGGCTTCCATGATTATCATTTTGCTCACCCATGATAATTTCATGATTGAAATGTTGGTTTTTATTCGGGCTTCCATGATTATCATTTTGCTCATCCTTGATAATTTCATGGATGAATTGTTGATTTTTATTCGGGCTTCCATGATTATCATTTTGCTCACCCTTGATAATTTCGTAGTTTACTTGTTGATTGTCTTTCCGGCTTCCATGGTTAGAGTCTTGCTCACCTTTAATAACTTCATGACTGACTTCTTGATACATATTGGATAGATCTAGACGGCTGGTTTTCTGCCCATTTCTGTTAGTTAGGTTTTTGGTTTTCTCATCAGTGATATCGTCTGAGTTGCTAGAATTCTGACTCTTGCTTTTGTCTAGTTTCTTAGCTTTCATACTGTTAATATCTAACTTGATAACTAATTGGCCACTTATATTGTTCTTGTTGGTGGCTTTCTCAATACTGTCGAGATTGGTATCATTTTTATAATTGTTAACATCCATATGGATAACTTTATGACTACTGCTAATATCATCTTTGATAGCTTTTTTACTACGACTACTTTTAATTTTCGTATTATTGCTACTATGTAGATTGCTAGCAAGTTTGATACTTCGACTGTTTGAATTATCAGCTTTGTTACCACTGCTAGCGTTCAGCTTTGTAGTTTTCTTACCCTTGGTTATGTCCAGAGCTTGATGTTCTCCGTTGCTATTTATTTTCTCGAGGCTTCTTCGACTGCCATTTTCAATTTCATGATTGGCAGATCGGGAGAGACTAATTTCAGCAGCCTCTTGGAAACTAGTAATGTTAGTAATCCGGGCTGTGAGACTGTTACTTTGGCTTGCTACAACATTCGGACCTCCATCATTATGCCTGAACAATGGTTCAGGACCTTGAAGAGGTGAGGCTTCAATATTCGTATTATGACTAGATGATTGTTTCACATGGGGAATACGATCAACTGTGGAATCTGTATCGTATTCCGTATGTATATGGTTAAGCTGGATGTCCGTTGGGTGACTGAAGGATGGATTGATGTATTGGGTTTTATCGTCAAGGTTTTCGTTGCTAATTGGAATCGCACTACTACTTACTCTCTGATAAGTAATCACTGATGGTGGAGATCCCTGGTCATCATTTGCCTTTTCGTCCAGCACAATAGTTTGTGAATGAACATATTCTGGAAGAGTCCTTTTAACCGGCTTTAACTGAAGATGTGATGATGTGCTACTCGGAGACTTAACAAGAGAACGTTTTTTCATCAACTCCAAAGGATCCTTTTGAAGTTGGGGTACAGTTGTTGTTGCTGGATTAAGGGCTGAAATGTCTCCTTTTCGGCCTTGTGCTGGATTTCCAGTTTCTGGGGATGTTGCAACAGTAGGGACAGAAGTTTCAGACTCTGTTGTTAGATGGCTAATGTGAGTTTGATTTTTTTGGCTGCCTTCCGAATCGTTGCCGTCTTTAGCTTCGATGTGAGAGGCAACAGAATGTCTTTTAACGAATTCGGCTTCTTGGTCAGGTGAAGTCTTTTTATTTGCAGCTGGGCGAAGTAGGAACCTGTAATCGGTTTGTGCCTCCACTTTCTTTCCATTTGCAATGGACTGTGTGTTTTGAATTTGTGATGCATTTGCCGCACTGTCAGTAGCCGTAAGTGTGTCATTATCCCGATCAACTTTGTTAACTGATTGGTTTCTTTCACCAACACTCGGGTTTAGTTTGTCATCCGTGTTGGAAACTTTGTTCTCTTCCTTACGTGCAGCAAATGCCGGCCTCATTATGTGTTCAGGCTCTTGATCGTGAGCAGGCGTCAGGTTTGGAGCCGGGCGTAGGATGTGACTGTAATTTATGGGTGTAGTTTGCTTAGAATTCGGTTGTTGTTGTTGTTGATTATGAACTGAGCTTACTTGTGGAATCTGACCAGCATGCTGTACAGTTTCAGTGGTATGTGGATTTGTATTACTCTCTTTATTTTCCACTGATTCACTAGTGGCAATTGAGACTAATTTGTCAGTGGTTTTTACCCCATTTTTATTTTCTTTCTGAATACCAAAAGTGGGCTTCATAATGTATTCAGGAGCTTCTTCATAGGATGATTTGGCATTTGCAGCTGGACGAAGCATGTGCTTGAAATCTGTTGGACCATGAGCTTTGTTTGAATTTGTTTGTTGCTTATCACGAATAGGTTTTTTTTCTTCCGGAATTTGTGCAGGTTCTTTCTCAGAATTACCTATACTATTTACGTCACTCCAAGTTGACTGGCTCTGGGCACCTGGGTTTAAATTTTTACCATTCTTGATGTCAGGTCCGAAGGCGGGCCTCATGACGAATGCAGGTGATTGTTCGAAAGAAGGCACAGCAACTGCAGATGGGCGAAGTATGTGCCTTAAATCTGTTGATTGTGTATCCTGCTGTTGAACATAAACGGAACTATCCTGTTGAATATGAGCAGCCGTATCTGCAGGTTTAACATTTCCGGTATTGCCTGAATTATCTGCTTCGAACCCAGCTTTCTGATTAGGGGCACTTGGGTTTAAACCGTCAGTGCTGTGCAGTTCATTTCTTTCCTCAACAAGCTTACCAAACGCTGGCCTAACAACATATTCAGGAGACTGTTCATTCGGCAGCATTACGTTTAAAGCAGGGCGCAGTATGTATCTAAAATCTGTGGGTTTTGTTTGCTGCTGCTGACTTTGCACTGAACTCTGTTGTTGGCCAAATGATGCACCATCTGCAGGTCGAAGAATTCCAATATTGCCTGCATTATTTGCTACATTACCAGTTGGTTGGTTAAGGGCATTTGGGTTCGAATTGTCAGTGGGGTGGTCCTCTTTTGTGCCTTCAACGTGCGCACCAAAAGCTGGTCTCATAACATATTTAGGATTTTCTTCATACGGCATGGCATTTGCAGATGGGCGAAGTATATAACGGTAATCCGTCGATTTTGTTTCCTGCTTTTGTATATAAACTGAACTTTGTTGTTGACTGTAAACAGAACTATCTGCAGGCCTAAGATGTGCAGTATGGCCTGCTGCATGCAGTTCATTCCCAGATGGTTGGCTAGAGGCACTTGGGTTGAAATTGTCAATCGTCTGGACGTGCGCATTAAACACAGGTCTCACAACAAATTCAGGTGAAAGTCCATGAGCAGGCACTGAATTCGCAGCAGGGCGAAGCATGTAACGGTAATCCGATGATTTAGTTTGTTGCTGTTCAGTAGAAACTGAACTTTGCTGTTGGATATTAGCTGTGCCATCTGCAGGTCTCAGAATTTTAGTATTACCAAGAATAGACGGGTCGATCCCTGTTGATTGGCTGGGGGAACTTGACACCTTGGTATTAGCACCAAACTCGGGTATTACCAGGAATTCAGAAGGATTGTCAGAAGACGTCATTGAATTTGCTGCTGGGCGAAGCATATAACGGTAATCCGTAGATTTTGTTTCCTGCTGTTGACTATGAACTGAACTTTGCTGCTGAATTTGAGCAACACTGTCGGCAGGTTTAAGAATGTCAAAAACGTGGGACGTAAGGATGCTTGGGATTTGTCTATCGTTTCCATTTGATTGGCTGTCGCTATTTGGGCTTACTATGTCGGCAGTATTCACATCTTTTGTGTGTTCGCTGCTGTGAGAATTAAGAACCGTCCTCATTAAGGACTCGACAACTTGTCCATAACTTGGCCATTCGACAACGTGGCCATTTGCAGCTGGCTGGAGTATATAACCGTAGGCTAATGGAACGTGAATGTTATTTGAATTGGTTTGTTGCTGTTGATTGGAAACGGAATTAACTTCACCGGCAGGCTTCATATTTTGAAGCGTCATTTTATCGGTGTTTGTACCTTGAATATTTCCAGGGGTAAGTGGCCGCATGATATTCGCTGCTTCAGGAATTGGTGGCTGGTACACAGACTGAGGTCTGAAAGGAGAGGGGAATTCGTCCTGGTATTCGATCGGTTTATAAGAATGCTCCGATTTTGTTACCATCAGCCATTTCCAGGGTTGAGTTACGAATTGTTGTACACTAGGTGGTGGGCCTGCCTGTACAAATTTGCCATTTTGGAAACCATCTGGTAAGCTACCTGGTTGAATCGCTTGTGGGTGAACCGGTTGCCATGCATTCCCAACTGGTGCTTGGTAATTTGGTTTTGATGTGGGACGAAAAACTTCACGTTGAGCAACTGGAATGTAAGCGTGCTCTGGTTTTGTGGCAAAAGTCCAACGTCGTTCAAGCAATGATGGTGTTGGCATTGGTTTCAACATAGCTCCCCATACAGCACATGGTACAATGACAGAGAACAGAAGGCAAGTGAAATGTAATTTTACTGATTCCGGTAATGCCCATTTTGAAATCTGCAATTTTTGGAAGGTCCTTATGTATATGTTCTTCCTATGCTTCATGGCATGACGAGTTCTTTCCATCGAATTATTTACGAGACAACCTGAAACTTCAAGTAACTTTCAACTTGTGCACCGCTATGGACTGAGCAAGAAATAATACATTGCATAACCACCATTTCTTTCAGTGTTAAATGGACAATAGTTTGTGTAAACTTGCACATTTTGAACTCAAAATCATTTCAAAACACGATTAAAATATCAGTTTATATCAGCTAGCACAAACGTAATTATGCTGCCTGTTCGAAGAAGGAGGATAAGGTGGTTTTAATGCGGTTTAGTTTTACAAAAACAGTTTCTCATTTCAGCTTTACAGGCAAGGTATAACGAAGCATGTCAGCCTTTTTACTGAACGTGTTGCATTTCTAGATTATATTCGGTTCAGTAGTTTCTCAGTTTTATATTTTCTTTGATTTGGGTTTTGGTAAACATTTAATGCACAGCATACCAAACTAAAATAGGTTATGTTTAGTTGATAATTTTAAGGGATTCCGTACTAAAAGTTGGCAGTCTGATACCATAAAAACACATTCTTAATTCAGAATTATTTACTTTGAGTAACGAGATGAATTTTTGTTTCATAACAAAAGCACTTAAACAGTGCCTTGGTGGAAAAGGATTACTTTCATGCAAACATCCAATGCTACCTTTGAAACTAGCCTGAAGCAAGCTAAAACCTTACTTTGTTTCCTGTGCCCATAATCCGTAAATCCATAGTTAGGAGGTAAATTAGTAGCTTAGAAATATAATTATCGACTCTAGAGATCTTTTGCGACTATATGACGCAGCTAACTTAGTGACGCGCTGGTTGGCGGACTGGCAGCTACTGTTGGCTGTGTGTCGTTCACATTGGTTCCTCAAATGGAAATCTCAACTATGTCATCTCAGGAAATTACCTTGACCACACTACATGCATTAAGGACCTAGGCATCGGGTTGAATTACAATTTAAAAGGGAGCACTTGTTGTAATGTAGCTAAAATGGCGAGACATCTTGCTGCCATAGTTAGGCGATGTTTCAATTTAGGTGACAGAAAGACCATATTGTGGGCATTTTGCGTTTTTGTGCGACCACTCTTGGAGTATGCATCACCGGTGTGGTCCCCAAATCAACTGGATGACATTGACCATGTTGAATATGTGAGCACTCCTTAACCAAGTACTTAACGGGTCTGGCAATCTGGAGTTAAACTGAGCAGCTACGAATCTTACAGGCTGATTCTCATGAGTTGGGTAGACTGAAGTGTGATTTGTCACTAAGGGGGGGGGGGATTGAGGCTTAATGGCACGTCGACAACTTGGTCATTAGCGCCAACCTCAGTCACAGTGCAGTGGTCCGGGTTGCCACTGCACCACACATTACAGAGATGTTATTCAAACCCCTACTCTAATTCTTGTCCTCTTGTCACTAAGGTACCGATCATTATTTACCGCTGGAGGGGGGAGGAAATTGGGGGAGGGGTCATGACATTTTTAGATCCACTCGAGGGGGGGGGGGTCATACATTTATCAGATCACGTCAAGAGGGGGATCAAAAACGTACTGACCATCTGGAAGAAAAAGTCATTTTTTAGACCTCAAAAACAGTACTTTCAGCCATCAAAATTTCTATGAAAAGACCTCAGTGGCCCCCCAGACTCCCCAGATGTGAGTGTTTACAGGGTTTTGAAACTATTACTACCATTACTGAAAGTATAGTGTTTTACGGGACTTTGTAGAAAAACTTGGCACCTGGTTTCTTGGCTTCGTCTGTCTTTCAAGTGCTGACTATGTTATTGATGCGTTCATACAAGCAAATAGTGTGTTCATCATACTTACTGTATGAACGTCGACAAGAGATGGGTGTAAGGAACATTTTATAGAACATTTTTAACCCAACATGTATTTTCGTTAAAAATGAGACACTTTTCCTTACAACTAATGGTAACTATCGGTGTGGAGATGTACTTAGTTAATTTGGGTATAGCACTACAGACAGTCTCATTAGGTATACGAAAAGCACATTTTTTTGAGGGGGGTCACATTATTTTGTAACTTGATTGAGTGGGGTCAAGGTTATTTTCAGGATCTCGAAGGGGGGGTCATCGAAAATTTGGTGGTCACATTTTCATTTTCTCCGTCCCCTCCCCTCCCCAGCCATAAATAATGACCAGTCCCTAAAATACTGTCCGTTGCTTGACGTCTGCGATGTAAATTATGGTAGGTTTTTTTCTTCATTGACGAGTGGAGAAATACCAGAGGACATCCACTCAAACTGGTTGTTTCAGGGTTTACATCTAACTGCCGTAAGTACTTTTTTCTTCGCGAGTTGTAAAAGTGTGGAATGCTCTTCCTTCCGAGGTTGTTATGGCCTCAATCCCCCTCCCCCCCCACGACGTTGTTATGGCTGTGAGCGTGAAGGTGTTCAGATGCTTATTGGCTGACCAATGGGTACTGCTTGTTAAGCACGTAGGACTTTTATAAATTTTTTATTGCTGGTGAACACCTCTGTTTTTCCCCCTTGGGGCTGGTGAAAATAAATGGTCCTTGTTGGCCCTTCCATATCCTGTTGCTGGCGCATGGCAACAAATGAAGTATTATTATTATTTAACGGTTCCTATATGCCCAATGACTGGCACAAATCTAACAAGACAATACAGAAGCAAGAACATTTTATATGTTCAGTCCTAATTTATGTACCTTGTTTACAATAAAAGAACACAATACTGAAACGAGGAGCAGCTACTCACTACTGCAGCAACAACGAGGCCATGCTAGTCCTTTCCAACATACAGGTGTTGTTGGCGAAACTACTATTAGTTTTAGTGTTCTGTTCTGTTATTGTGCACTAGGCCCGTGAATTGGAACTGAAAATTAAAAAAAAATTATTGCGTTTATATATTCTTTTGAGAGTTGTGCTAGTCAGTGGGCGTCTTGGAACCGTTACTGCTCTTCCCTCACAAAGTAATTCGGTAGTTTTCAACAGTTAGCACGCTTGTCATTTCCAATGCGATGCTGAACTGTTTTAACGCACAACTTTTGCATATCAAGTGGACAAATTCAATATATACAACAAAATTACTGCACGAGTCTTCATGGGGGGGGGGGCATTAGCGCCAACCTCAGTCACAGTGCAGTGGTCCGGGTTGCCACTGCACCACACATTACAGAGACATTATTCAAACCTCTAACCTAAATCTTGTCATACATCTGTACCTCCTGCAAAAATGATCCATGGTCCATGGATTAACTTTCGTATTTTGTGGTTCCACCGAACATGAATTTGTGATAGCTGAGCAAGTTTTCTGAAACAGATTTTAACGGTCACAAAGGAATCCAACATATCCGAGCGTATAGTTTTATCATAAGGTAGGAGAAAGGGACCTTATGACAAAGTCTGTCCTGGATTCGACTAGAGGATTGTAACGCTAAAAGCCGAACCCCAATCGCCAGTAGGCAAGAGTTGCACAATTTTACTGTTGATTAAGAAATAATCGCAACAATTTCAGATTAAAAACAGTTTGAAAATAGAAGAAACAAAAGAGATAACCATAACTACAAGAAAACCCTCAACAACAGTGGCTACGTGTAAGGAGTCACTGTTGCTGTTAACCCGTTAACAGCATTTTAGCAACGACGTCAATGCTCGAAGCAACGCGGTCAAGACAATCCCACTCAATGATGGTACGGGGAAAAAAAGGACCCAGCAAAAGTGTTTTTGTTGCATCTGTAATGCCTTAATTTCCTGATGTGGTTGAGACGACGAACAAAATTAGAAAGAGAGCAGAAATGGGAAGGGTTTAATATTGTGTTTCCATTTAGAACACGGAAGAACACTTGTAATCTGGGGTTTCTCCTTCCATCAGCCATGGAATGCCATTTCAGTTTGTTACATAATTCTGTAACGTAGGTTGAACTACGAAAGTCACCACACACCAGTCTAGCTGCTGTGCACATCACACGCTCCAAGCATTCAGATAGATCCACGTGAAACCAAAACTGGTATAAAAACCCGCCAAGTTTCCAACAACGATCGGCCTTTGAAGGTAGTGACATCATACAACCAGGGAAAGGCCACCAAGGTTAAACCTATTAGCCAAGTTAATCGCACCGACTAATAGCGCGAAAGTGAAATGAAAACTTGAAGATTGCTACTCGCAGGTTTTTACAGAAGTTTTGGTTTTGGGTGGATATCACAAATTTCATAGGACTGTGAACGTACATAAGGTTACATCGTCTTATCTTTATCTATACCTTTTTCTAGAGGAATTTTATTTCAGTAAATTTTCCCATGTATAATTTTCAAATTTAGCAGTGCCATTAGATTTATTAGTTTATTGTATGACCATTCTTCACATGCTGAAGCTGCTTCAATCCCATTTTGCACACACTGGCTAACAATTGCTGATTTCATTCGTTTCGCTCACTCAATCAGCGCATCCCTGCACCTACCCCTTAATTTTACAAGATTTCGTTCACATTTAGTCATGCAGAAATCCCCGAAGGTCGTTGTTACTAACACAGCAGAACGCAAAGCATTTTATTTTTGGGTTATTAACAAAACCCCTGTTAGCTCGTGGATGCTCGTATTGTTGCGTAACCATCATCTAACGTGCATCCCTTTATTTTTACACAATCCACGGGGGGGGGGAATGAGGCTTAATGGCGCGTCGACAATCCACGGCAACGTTAATGTTTCCTTATATTGTCCTTCGTTACAGTTCAGTTTTTAGTTCGTCCAGGCTTTTACAATAAGTCTGAGGACCAGTGTTGATTGTTCAAGCCATTGTTGCTTGAAATCTTTAGTTGCAACTTGGAAAAGAAACGAAATTTAAATTCGCTGGTGGCGAATTTCAAAACCCTCTCACGCATTTGTTCTGACCCCCACAACCCTCAAACCAACAAAAGGACCATGCTCAGATCACCATGCATCCGTGTGCAAAAGTTCAGCTACGTAGCCTTCTCAATTTTGCGTTAGCCATGAGCAAGGAGTCTATGGGGTTTAACATGAGACCAGTGTTACTAGTTACTAGCTAGTGACTAGCTAGTCAGTAATATGAAAACAACGTTATTGACGCATCTTTCTCTCTATGAATGGTTGACACTCAGCCTTTAACTTTAATTTTTCTTTATCCCTGCACCTTTTCCTTACATTTACCACAACTTGAAAGATTTCTGTCGCATTAGGATTTATCCTCAACATGTCTTTAGTTGCTTACACTGTTAACCGGCACATGTCTGCTGGTGAGGCCTCCTTTTTATTATTAACAATCAATTTTTTTAACAATCGGATGTCTACAATGGGATGATCTACTGTTACTTGGCGGCGACACAATTGCGTGTGTCTAGATTCTTCGTGTAATAATTCAGCTCAGGTCTTATCCACGCATTGAAGACCTCTGTACGAACTTTGGGGCTAGCATCTTTCAGAAGGCTATGAAAGAAACGAACTTCACAGCTTGCCTTAGCACAGATATTTTTCACATGGTCAGACCACATTAACTTGTTATTAATTTTGCTCCCAAGGCTAGTTAGTGATAGAGTCAGCAACTTGGAGTGCAAGATCTTTTAATTATAAACTAGAATACTGTTATTAAACGGCAATTCCTAGACTCTGTTATACATGAACACGAGGAAATACGCAACGGGCCTCCACCACCTCTACCCGGCGAATGTGGTGACACGCCGAGTACCATTCCTTTAATAGCCTGCAACTTATAGCCGTCTTGTTTGTCCCGCAAGGCTTCCCAAGAAGCGAGAAGTTTCAGACATAGAGCTGGACAGAGGTGTGAGGGAATAAGGCACAGATTTCTATAGATGGGAACAGAAAAGGCCCCCTTAGCTGCAGCATTAGCGTGCTCATTCCCAGCTATCCTGACCTGGCACGGGATCCAGCAGAGGCTAGGCAATCGGGAAAGCAGAGCTTCGATCCACTGTGTCAAGGGTTTCAAAGGTTGTATGTCGCCAGGGACTCCTGGGGCACTCATGGAATCACTAAAGATTATAAAATGCATACCCCGAAGATCGAGAATTCATTCAACAGCCAGAGCAAATGCCAGAAGTCCGCCAAAAACAGAAAATAGACAGATGGAAGGAGACGGGAAACAGTCACTCCCTAATGCACATAAGCACATGCCACTCCAACATCTGACTTCGACCATCTGCGAAAAGCCGCCAAAGTACGCCATACTGATAACATAGCCGTCGGAATTCCTGCAAGTACCTTGCTGGTGGAGTACACATTGTTGGAGGGATGCCAGGCAGAATGTGGAAATGTTTCTTAGAACGTCCCTAAAGAACAACTGGCACTCCTCAAGAATCAAGATGCTGGGAATTTCAAATGCCATCTCCCAACAGGACTTCAGGAGCCAATCAACAAAATCATCCGTTCTCACCATACATCTGCCTTCCCGCAGGTCTGGCCCCCAAAACCTTGGGCCACGCGGGACTGTATTAAACAGTACGCAATCGCACAGCATACTGAATGGCTAGCTGCTGAAAGCAAAATGCCGAAGGTGGCTCCGAGCATAGAAACTGACCAATGGAACATTCGAAACGCACCTGGCACTAGGTGCAGCCCACTGTTGTGCAGTGTCCTACATCCAGAGAGTCGAGTCACAACCTCATCAATAGACCATGCAAGCATAATCAAGTCTGCTGCGGTCATGGGCTCGGTAGTAGCATAACATGGTAGTGTAATTTTCACCCCATGACGTGCCTGAGAGAACCCAACTAGAATCGCACACCAGACCAAGGAAACGCGCCTATCAGGATGGCGTGTAGAAACCCGTTTTTGGAATTCCTCATTGGCAGGGTGTGGAAAAGTTGCTGTTAGGCATCCCAATCACACACAAAAAATCTCATCACTCTGGGGTCAATGGTCATGTCTTGAGGTGCCCCAAGGGCCATCAAGTTTAACATTGTAAAGCAATGAATGGACGGAATGACGAAAAAGGCAAAAATGATGATTTAACTGTTTTAAAATCTAATTTTTAAGATTGTCTCAATCGCTTCTCGCAGAAAGTACGGTAGCATGCCGTAATTACAAAGAATTTTGTTTTTCTTAAAAATTATGGGAGTAATTAAGCGTCAAAAATTAACTTAAATGGTCTTTTAGGGAATTTCGGCCCGTAAAAGTTTGGGAATGTTGGCACTTATGCTGTTGAACAGAAAAAAAAAATTCCGCAATTACGGTTGCCTGTCTTAGTCTCTAGGTGTTTCGAGTGAGATAATGTTAAAATTAAATTTATAACTAGTCAAATCATTTTTGGCATTTTCCCCATTCCGCCAATGTTGTTATCCTGTAAATTAGACAAGTGGCCACTTATTTGGTGATCCACAGCTAAAGAAAAATATTCATTCTTTTATGATTGTTTTTTTTTCACACCATGTAGCTTTCTGCATACAAGACAAGTGCCTACTTTTCAGGTGGTGCATGCAGTGCTACCCCATAACTGAAAGTCGAGTTCCTCACCACCTTTCGTCCCTTACGACTTTGTACACTTGTGACCAGTCATAGCTGGTCGCTTATTGTTAAGGTGTATTATGTTATTATTGTTAATACAGTATGTACGTATTGTGATATCTAGTTACTTACACTTCAGTGGTGTTTGTAATTAACTTTCATACAGGTGGCAGCAGTCATAGTTAGGGGGGGAATGAGGCTTAATGGCGCGTCGACAGCTTGGTCATTAGCGCCAACCTCAGTCACAGTGCAGTGGTCCGGGTTGCTACTGCACCACTCATTACAGAGATATTATTCAAACCCCTAACCTAAATCTTGTCATACATCTGTACCTCCTGCAAAAATTGAAAAACACCGGACAGGAGGACAGACTTATCGCCCAATTGACGCACAATGTCATGCGGAAGATGGAAACGACGACGAAAACCATCAAGATGGCAACAATCAACAAGGAAGTGCCGGACCGTAAGTGGCCGCCGACACCAATAACATTCAGGAGGGTCAACCCCCCGCAAAAGGAAACAGTGAGTAAGTCGAGTGTGACCAATGCGCAAACGGGCCAACACCACTTCCTCACGGCGACTGCGGCGACACGCCGAGTGCCATTCTTCAACAGTGCCTTTAATAGCTCGTAATAGCTCGTCATAGTTAGGTACTATCCTACTATATGTATGTTATATGTGTATATTAATCTCTGGCTCCATCTATTGTGTTTTTTTCTGATGCTTGTGTGATGTATGAACGAAATAATCACCGTGAACCATACCGTGAAACGTTTGTTTCTCATTGTACACATATTTTATTTCTGTTTTTTTTTAAAGTATGTTTCTATGGCGGTATCAACTGCCATTAATGAAACATCATCATTCGAAAGGTTTTTTTCTTAAATTGTTGGCAATACATTTTGTGGGGAAACTTTTTTATAGTAATTTTACCTGTGGTTTCTGTTGCTGAATTATATTTTGGAAAATCATTGTAGCCTAATGTACAAGGCAGCATGTCCTTGCTATAGTTTAAGGAGTGTTCACCTACTTCTAGTGAAACACTACTGAATGGAGGACCCCTTTCTTCAGCAATTAATGCTTTCTCATCCTCGACTCTCAAGGGCAGAATTAAATTTTTTTCTTCACTTTCATCTGCAATTTCACGTAGGATCGTTTTAGTCTCTGTAACCAGTTACAATTCTTGCTTAACATTAAGGTATCTTATATTATTATTGTTACCGTGTATTTAAGTGTGCATAACTACATTTTGATGTCTAGTTACCTATACGTCAGTGGTGTTTGTAATCGACTCACAAGTGACTCGTTAGCTACGGGGTAGTGCATAACTGTAATATGGACGTATGGAGCCCCAACATTTTCCCAGTTCGATGACAGCTTTGGAAGGCTTGTACGCAACATGTTAAATAAAGACAGAATTCTAAATTCGTTCTACGACCACTTTCGATAGGAAAATAAAAAATAGAGAACTTTGTCTTTCGTCTGTTAAGATAATTTTGCTGTGGAAGAAAATTAGAAATTGGCGGTGACTCATTAATGTAGCTCATAGTCTGACATCGCGTGCTTGTCTTTACTTAAAATTAACACTCATTATGTTTGAATAAAGAATATAATATA
Source organism: Lithobius niger (assembly GCA_023313725.1). NCBI lineage: Eukaryota > Metazoa > Arthropoda > Chilopoda > Lithobiomorpha > Lithobiidae > Lithobius > Lithobius niger. The sequence continues at coordinate 3,281 of JAHWFP010069384.1, read as the reverse complement.
CAAAAGTGTTCACCCCCCCCCTAACCCGGACCACTGCACTGTGACTGAGGTTGGCGCTAATGACCAAGCTGTCGACGCGCCATTAAGCCTCATCTCCCCCCCTAACAAAGAACGGTACCAAACGAGAAATTTCTTCATCTTCCCTCAACTCTGCCAAAATATTAATATTAAAAACATTTTATTTTTTTATTTTTTTTTATACATTTAAGTATTCCCGACGGAAGTCAATTTTTTCGACTGATAATTTTTCTTGGGTGTGAGGTAGTGGTGGTGGTTGTTGCACCCCACTCCTCCTCCAGAATAAAAATAGACCCTTGTCGTATTGCATGCCTGAATGATTTGAAATATTTGGTAGATTTACATTACTTATGCATTATTTATGCTTGTACGCTTACCGTGATTTGTGCTCCCTGTTTTGCAACTATCGCTTTACCTGCCGCACCCTTGTTTTACAGATAGCCTCGGGCTCATGATTTTTTAGCATAAGTAGTTATTATATTTATTTAAATTCTTGTTTTACGCCGGAATTCTTTCCCAACCGTAAAAATCAAAGTGCCTACTTTTAAAATGATGCGTAGTTAAAGAGTATAACTAATTCTTTGATTTTATGTTCTATTTCTGCCCGCACTATGTTATCACCTTGTTAAACGTAAACAGACTAGTGTTTATATTTTAGGAGATACAGAGCTATAGAGTACACCTCATACTTTATTTTTATTACTAATTTCTTTCTACGTCATGGTACTGCCTTATTATTCATGTAAGCGTCTACTATACAGGAAATGCACTAGAGTACGACTCACCCTTTTATCTTAAAATTCGTTCGCCTTTTTCCTAGAATTAAATTTCTTATTGGCTTCTCTGACACAGCAGGCTTCTCTGCTTGCATGTCCAGTTTACAGATTATTTTATTGACACCAGATTTTTACCAAAATGAACTGTTTCATTTCGAGTAACAGCAGCAGATCCACGTGGAACAGGTGGAGTAGTGCCTTTGATGTTTTACACGTTGAAATTTTCTTAAATTAACCTAAATCTTCTTATATGCGAGGAAAACCTAAAGCTAAGATGTTAGTGCGTTTGCTGTATTTGTTTGTACCAAGAAGCCCGATGTATTGAAGTACATTCTCACCCATTCCACCGCGGTGCATGATAGGATGGTTTCCCAAACCTAAACGTGTTTTAAAGAAAAACAGAAGCCTGTAAATGAAAGGGAAGCAGTTTCGTAATTGAAGTTACCAAAGCTAAAATTCCACCATATAATTTTGCTGTTCTGATACGGTGTAACTTTTTTAAGCACCCAGCACCGCTACTGACATTTCCATCCATAGCACTGGCAGAACCGATCCAAAAATCAGTGCTTAGCACGAGAACAACAACAAATTTCAACCAGTGCAAAATAGAATAGCCAATTCAAAGCTATCTTTACTTGGAAACAATTGGAGACTAAAATATTATATTTGGAACGAAAGCCGAAGCTTCAATTACGATAAACAAAACGTTATACTGTTTGTGTTGCACAACTACAATAAAAACCGAATACTTACCATAGGTTACAAGGTTTCGGATGCAAAAGCTTCATAGAAATCAGCTATCTGTCAGGACTGATACTATAATACATAGCAACAGCCTTCATAAATCATAGAAAACTAATTAATAAAAATTTAAATTATACAATGTAGGTATTAAGCAGTGTTTCCGGTAATAACTCAAACAGTTTGCTTCGCTACACAAATTTTTATTATTAACTTTTGTCTTTTTGTCATCTGAAAAATAAACACTCGCGTGTACGAACTTTCTCCCTTTGTTCTTCTTTTTTAGACGTCTTAGAAATAAAAAAAAGGAAGTCTAGTAAAGTGGTGGGGATACCTGAGGCTTGAACCTAGAAATATTCCATTATTTTAATGGGCCCGTCACTTCTGAAAGAGGCTAACAATAATTTATATTAACCTAGCCATCACTGGCTGGCAGGAATGTTGCCAGTCATCTTTTCAGTCAGCGACCATATCGGCTTCTTCAGGAAACTAGGCTGAATTTTATCACTCAGCCTATTTACGATGGCCACCAAAGTAGAAGCCATTCGTTAATCGGCTGCCGCTGTTGTACCTAATTGTTTCCAAGTGTAATATTTTCCAACGATACTAAAAAGCAATATATAAAAAAATTACTCTTTCCAAGATACTTGACTGTAAACTAGTGAAATTTATCCTGTTACAACTAATCAGCTGAAGACAGCCAAAAAGGAGTATTTAATTAAACTTTGCTTGAAATGTAACAGTTGACAGGTGAAATTTATCTATTTACAACTATAAGCCATCTGGCATGTTCAGTGATAGACAGCCACAAAACATCATTCCATAACTACTCTTCCCTTGTTACTTACCTGTTAACTGGTGAAATTTATCCATTTACAACTGCAAAGCCATCTGTCATGCTCGGTAACAGATAGCCACAGAACAATATTCCAAAACAAGTTTTAACACGTTACTAAACAGCTATCTGCTGAAGTTTGTCCTTTAACAACTTCTATGCCATCTAAGACGCTCAGTGATAGGTACCCACTTAAAAATATTAAAAACTACTGTTTCCGTATTGCTTACCAGTTAACTGATTAAATTTACCTTCTTTAAGCTGCTACGCCATCTGGCATGCTCGGTGATAGATAGTCACTTTGCAGTATTCAATAACTAGGCTAGATCACTCGTTTCATAATGTTTTACAGTTAACAGGTAGAATGGGATAAAATGTATAAAATGAGGTAAAAAGAGGTAACTAGTGAAGTTTCCACAACTGCTACACTATATGTCACATTCGGTGGTAGATAGCCACAAAGCAATATTCTAAAACTCTTACTTGATAGTTAACAGTTAACTGGTGAAATATATTCTTTTACAACTGCCTCGCCGTGCGGCATGCTCGGCAACTGAGAGCCACAAAGGTATATTTAAAAATTGCTCTTTCCAAATTCTTAACAGTTAATAGGTAAATATATTCTTTTGAAACCTATACTTCATCTGTCACTCTTGACTATTGATAGGCACAAAGCAATATTCAAAAACTACTCTTTCCATGATATTTTTCAGTTAGCAGGTGAAATGCCATCTGCCAAGCTTGGTGGCTGATAGCTCAAAAACATTTTTCAAAAACTATTCTTTCCATAATAGTTCATAGTTAACTGGTGAAATTTACCTCATTACAACTGCTCTTCCATTTAGCACGCTCAGTGAAAAAAACAAACAATATTTAAAAACCAGTCCGTGATAGTTAACAGTTTACCGGTG
>JAHWFP010069381.1:3409-15537 GCA_023313725.1 Lithobius niger | reverse complement strand
ACATTGCCAAGGACTATGCTGATCAATTGCTATCGCGAGCGGGATATTCAGTCGGTTAAAGCCCTCAACCTTGGGCCATTCGGAAACAATCGATGCGATGCGCGCCCTTGTGCATTGTTTCCGAATAGCCCGCGGTTTTCGGGCATTTTAAAACCTTTACTTATACCATGTCCCTGAATGAACCAGCAAATTTAGGGGGCTACGTCCTAGACTGATTATCGGAAGTAACATGTATATTCACATCCGGTAGTTGTTTTGTTTTCTCATCGAACATTATTTATCATAGATGTAAGAGAGATATGTGCAAAATTTGGAACCTGCCGACTAACTCGTTTAGAATTTATGCATTAAGTGAAGAATTACCGAAACTGAAATTTACCATCACTGCCGGTAGAGCTACAACAAAATGTTATTAAATATTAATTGACGTAAATGGTCTCTAGAATATGCCTGCAAAATTTGAGACCTGTCGGTTAAATGGTTTAGGAGTTACGTGATAAAGACTACTTACCGGAAGTGAGCAGTATATTCACATCCTGTTGGCTTTTCGACATTTCTCATTGAACGTTATTTGTCATAAATGATGTGTAGAACTACTGTAGCAAGTTTCAGCATATTATATTGATCAGTTTATTAGAGTCGATTAGACTCTTATGCGAACGGTTTGTCTGTTTGTCCGTCTGTCTGTCTGTCTGGGTGTCTGTCTGTGTGTTCGCGCTATAGCGTTTTAACGAATTATCGGATGTCTGTCAAATTTTGCACAGATTCTATGGCACATTTATAGACCTAAGTTCGAAAATGGATCGATTCCGTCGGGGAAATCGTCCACTAGAAACAATCAAAGCTTTTTGTCTGTTGCAAACGAATGGCGTTCGTTTTTATTTTCTTCGGCCGACTGGCGTCATCCATCCACGACCAATGACTGGAAACTATGTAGCCTTCGTCAGCGGCGGACGTCATCACCAACCGACCAATGACTGGCAACTTGATCAATTTTATTTTACATACCACTGACGTTGGCATTGATCTCATACGTACAAACTGGATAACAAAGTTATATAGTGTAATGCCGGCATGCGCGAAATCAACGTAGGCTTTGGCTACTTGTTTGGACAATCTTTCATGACTTTACTGTGTAGTACTTTTTACGGGAGGGTGGGGGAAGGAAAAATATTTAAAACAACTTCTACTGTATGACATTTGTTTTTTTGTAGTCAAGGGAGGGGAGGGGGAATCAAATTCATAAAACTACTTTTGGGCAATGACTGTGCTATCTCGATATTTCATCCTCATCAGTCGTACGATATGGCACCGTCGCAGTCGGATAAATGAAATGTGCAAAACACCGAGAGACTAAACGGTTTGGAGGCCTCCCGTATCATAAAACTGTCAAACGGTGCTGAATATTTTTAATGATGATTCAGTTCACTAATGTTCTAATTAAACTTACAGTTTAAAATGCAACCGATTGAAGAATCGTAGTGGGATCGTCTTTAATTGAGAGGTGTGCGCCGCCATGCCAGCCAACGCAGTTGATCAAAACATGTATGGGGGGGGGGGGGTTGAGGCAAAAAAGCTAGAAATGCAAGCACCACTGGTTTTATAGTTGCATACGCGTCATGGAACCGCGGCCAAGAAATCATTTGGATGTTTGGATTGTATTCTTAGGAGGGGTAATTATTCACACGTGTTAGACAATTAGTAGCCATATCGACAGCTGTATTCGCAAGGGAAAACTAATCGACTCTCACTATAATTGGTTTAAACAGGTTTATTAATGGTCGTGAAAAGTGTTTGCCTGTATACAGTTTTCTTACTATTTACATATTTTGGCATATAAAAGACTTGCTTCAACCCAATGTATGTTCAGATTGCGCGGAGCAGCCCATTTTCTTATTGCCCATACACTAACTAAGCCACACAAAAAAATTCATACTTTTCTCCGCCAAGTCCTAATGCTATCGAATTTTGTCGCTAAGCTACCTCACTACATAAGAAGCCGTAACACGTGAATTAGGTCATTCAATAAGCCTTAATGGTTCTGGCTAAGCTTAGTTAACCCAAATCGTCAGCCTTACTTATGGCTGATCAACGCTGATTTTCGTTCACTGCGCTCAGTAAATCAGCTCATCCCCTTCAATCACTCGTTCCTCCTGGTTTTTTTTTCTTTCTCCCCTTTCCTTATATTCTCCCGCCCCTTGGCTACATATTAAGCCGTAACACATAATAAGTCGTAAGCCGTAGGGCATGTATTTGGTCATTCAATAAACATTAATGGCTCTGATGGTTAGTGTGCCCAAATGACGCTAGTCTTACTCTTACGGCTAACAAACGCTGATTTCCGTTCGTTTCGCTCACTAACTCCCTCCTTTTTTCAATTTTTCCTTAGGCCCTTGTCCTCCCCCTCTCCCCTCCTCCCTTCCTCAGTCGCTCCTCTCTAAAATTTTCATTTTAATTTCTCACTCACTCAGGGTGTCCCCATTCAGTGCTCCTCCCTCCTTTTTTTAAAGTTTTGCCCTGTCCTCTTGCTCTATATTCCCCTCCCACCCGGTCAGTCTTCCCTACTTTTCATTTTTGTACTCAATCCCACTGCGCATTTCTTTTGTGACCTTTAAAGTTCTACAGACATCAGGCACCGTGAACAGCTGCTTATTTCCAGTTTGGGTTCGTCCTCCCTAAAAGTAAAAACCAAACTGATGATGATTTTCTCAAGGGAATGTAATTTCTTTCAGAGTATTTGTTTATTCTGCTGAATGTCTCTCGCGCACCTACATGTAAATTGTTGATCATCAAAGTGTTTTCCAACTTTTCATCGGGTGGTAATGAGTCTGCATGTTGTCGTTTGTTATTGATAGTTACGCTCGCACTTTTTCATCGAAAGTAGTCCTCGGTCCCGTTCCTGTTCCAGCAGTAGTTGCCGTTTTGACTAAGTTAACGATTACTAGCTGTACCCGCGCAGATCATCTGCGCATGTACGAGCGAAATACTATACTGAGTAGCATGAATTGAAAACGTCCTCCTGTTCCCCCCGCAACCCTCCCACGCCCCCATTGTGTGGTTTGCGCCCCTTTCCCGGGCGTCGGCGGTATTTTAGAGCTAATCACCTGCGCATGCGCCAGCGAAATACTATACTGGGCAGCATGACATAAAAAGGACTCCGACGCCCCCTGTTCCCCCGCACCCCTTGCCCTTCCTCGGTTCCCTGCTCATGCTCCTTCCCCCCTCCCGGAACTTCCTCATTGGGTGATCTGTCCAAACCCCCCCCCCCCCACCCTCCCCTGGGGTCCCGGGGTATTTGGTCTTCTTAAAAAAGCAAATAGCACTTCTCAGTGTAGCTGCGTTGCCTGCTTCACTGTCTTCATACCAACACGATAAGCCCACAACAACGATCACGCAGGCAGTGATTCTTACTCAACCAACTTTGAAATTACTCAATTCGGTTCTAATAGCCACCACTATTGAAGCTTTTGATTTCCTAATTGTTAGGCTTCTACATTGTTAGCGGCGTTGTCATTTTATTCTCGTAACAGAAATAAGTATTGTAAGCATTGTTTGGCTTTTACATTGTTAGCGACTTATTCCCATTATTTAGGGCCTTAGGGCTTCGGGCAGATGACCAGGAGTGCTTAACGCTCGTTAAACCCTTTAACCATTCTTTAGGGCAAATAAGTATATAGATAGATTGTTAACACCGCTTGTTGTATGCTGACGCATGCGGAAATCGTATGATGTAATAATGAGAAAATCCTTCCACTTCGAAAGTAAATAGTGATGCCCTTTTTTGTTTCAGAATTTCCTAGCGTTTGTGACAGAATCTGTTGGAAAATGCCATGCGTAGGTGGAGGTGGGCAGTGCTGCATCAGAAACTCGAATCCACCAACATGCAGTTGCGAAAAACTCAAGTGTTATCTTGGATAAAATAACCACAGTAGTAAAATCAAGAGACTATTTCTTTCTGTTTCTTACTGTCGTATGAATAAATGTGTAAAAATAAATGATGATGGGTTATAAAGGTTTATTTTTCGGGGATGGGTTATTCTTTTGTTGGTACACTAAAATGTAAATAAATATGGATGCAAACCTATCTATACGTTATCTTTTGAACTTATGTGTCAGACTGCCTGAGCGGGGAATCGAACCCACTACCTTTGAATTTTTTTTGGTTTCGACCAGCCAAGTAGACCAATCTTCTTCACACACGATTTTCAAACACTTCGTGAATGCCTTTGAAAAGATTCATAATCCATTTCTCCGACTCGACATCCGCCAAATTACTGGGTTATTTGGTTTGTCGACTACCAGCATGGCTTAGTTTCGCAGCAAATGTATAAATAATTCAAATAACTCATTCAGCAATCACAACGCACCCCCTAGCAGCAAGGTTTGCACCATTTCGATTCGAACGCAACAAACTGAAAAAACTGAAAACACTTGAAAGCATGTTCTTTTTTCTCTGACAAACGTTTTAAATTAAACAGACATTGAACGTTTCGGTTTACTCTCGTACATACCAAGAATAATATAATTTCGAATATTAGTGTTCAGTGAATTCGAAATTGGAGTAAGCACTTCCAAAAGAAAACTATCCGAAGGTTGGCATATAGAGCATTGACATTTGCGGCCATATTGGCTCCAAGTATAGGTACGAGCTAGCATTTGGAGGGCATAGCTACAAGGTGCACTACACAAAAATGGAGGGAAAAACAACGGAAGAGCGGATTTCTTAGGCTTAAAATAACGTTGTTTTCTCCAACAACAAAAATCGCGCGTTTTAGGTCTAAGAAATCCACTCTTAACAGCATCGGCTTCAGTATCAAGCCCTTCTGTTTCTCTCTGCAGTGCCCCTTGCAGCTAACCCATTAAGGCTCCAGCATAGAGTTATATACAATAATACTACGTCGTGTCACTGCTATAGGAAGAGTCTATGGATGTACTTATAGAATATGCACTAGAACACAATAGAATCATAACAAAAATCCTACACTAAAAGTAAGTAAGATTCGGTAAGTCTTAATACGGACTTGTATTTTGTTGAGATGACGTGACTTTTACACTAAGACGTCCAGTAAAATCCCACTTGTGATAGTACTGGACGATTGAGTCTTTTGGACACAGTTTGTTTATTACCAAAGCATACAATTCGTATGGAGTCTGAGTTGGCGGCACTTTGCAGTGATGTGTACTCTCAGTACGCAGTGCCTTTTTTTATAATTGGCGGAGGGGAGCAAGTGAAGCGAGCTTAGCATAGCCGATAACGGAGGCCAAATTGCAAAATGTTGGTTGGTTGGTTGGTTGCACTTTTGTAGTCTGGGAGGAGCCCAAACGAAAGTTCGGATTGGAATGAAATTTGCTACCTAGCTTGAAACCCAATAAAATGTTGTTGAGCTCGAATTTGTTGTAAATCGAACAATTATTTCGGCAGAAATTACGATTTTTCGAATTTATCGATCAAACACTCAGCATTTTAAATTCCGAATCCTGAATAGTTAGGAATTCCGACGAAGCGTACGCCATGCTGGTTGTAGTCAAGTGAACTTTAAACAAAACGGCAAATTAAAACACCGCTGCTTCCTTTTAACTAATAATCTTTTTCGATGTAACTCGATGAAATAATAACATTTTGATCGTCAAATTTAACACTATAGGATGAACGCAACCATAAAAAAAAGATTCCATTAACGACACACCTTACATCATAAAAAGAATGCTTGGAGGAATTATCTTCAGCATTGGCGACAAAACGGCATTTATATTAGTGATGGGAATCCCGAATATCAAATCTAAATAGTCGTATTACAACGAAGCGATACATATAAAACGAAACTAACAGCAGGCGACGTGTTTACATCACAGCACGAAACAACAACATGCCTGCATCTGTATGGTTTAAATATTCCTCGTTGCCACGGCAACGTGTCGTCTCGATACCGTGGTGCATTAATGACTAGGTCTAACCTCAAACGCAGCTGCTATACTTACGAAATAAAAATCACAACTAAAGATTAGGCCTAAAAGCTAAAAAAAAAACTTAAGCTTAAAGGTTAAAGTATATAAGAGCTAACGTTTTGACCTACAATATTGTGATGCTTACTGAAAGATTATAATATGGTTTTAAGATCGCTGTTGCTGTGCGTGATAGAGATGTGCGCCACAATATTTTTGTTGGTGGCGTTGTCAAGTATTAGACCAGCAGCAGCATTGCCAACCTGCTGAATCTTTTGAGTATTGTTAAAAACTATCGCTATGATGATTGTTTGGCTTACAGTTAAATGCTTTATAATGCATTTGTAATCCAGGGAAGGCACGTTGCACAGCAGTAATTATTGTTGTGAACAATTTTACAATTATTATAAGCGGTGGCAGCCCAACCAGCCGTGACAAACGTGTCGTTTTATTTTTAGCCGGTGGCGATGGCTCACATCTTTAGTGTCGGATGTGGAAAGAAGCTAAAAATAGGTAAACAGTTACTAAATGATGGAGCAAACGAAAGCCTATTAAAATAAATATGATACGTAGCTTTGGCTTATTTGAAAAAAAAATTAAAATAAGACAAAAGTTTGCAAATACACAGCAGTACGACACACCAAAAGGCAAAGACCCCAAACTTAGCCGAGTGAGCATTTTTCTCAGATTTTTGTGGAGCATTGACAAATATGGTACAGTCATTAAAATACACAAAAAATATAAATTTGAAATAAAGGACTGTTCGCTCCGCCTACAATAGGCCCAAAGCCTGTTTCCTAGTTTAATAGTAATAATAATTTGATGCAATTATAGTTACAACTGGACAGGGATGGATCGTTGTAGATCACTAACACCCAGTCAAATTACGGCATAAAATAAACAGATACAATTTGACAAAAGGGAAAGCCAGCAAGAGGGACTGGTAATCAGCACAGATACTTAATAGTTAACAATAAATGAGTAAATTCACGACTAAATAAAAAACCAAATAAAAATAAATAAATAAATAAATAAATAAATAAATAAATAACAATAAGGTAAAAGATATAATTCAGCGAGATGAACTACAGTCGACAACAACCATACACAGTTACACACACATACAGAATCTACATTAATAACAAGAACACAACTGTGATCTATGGAGCTTGATTTTGTACGGTATATGTGATAGCACATATTGTTGTTGAAAATTTGCAAGCCAAGGCTAGAATGTTCAATGGACTCCCTCTACCCCCCCCCAAAAAAAAAAAGAAAATTGTAAGATTTTTTTTGTGGCGGGAGGAAGGGTCTTTAGTTTAGACTTATTTATGCTCTATTTTTTTTTGGTTTAAATAACGGTATGCATTTTCTGTTACCGGCACCCTAGTTTTACTGGCGAGACGAAAAAAAAAAACACAACTACAACAACCACAAACAAGAACACAACTGTGATCTATGAAGCTTGGTTCTGTATTGTTACATATTGGATTCTACAGGGTGATTCACAGAAAAACTGACGATCCAACATTTTCTAAGTCCAACATTTCTAGTTCGCACCCTTCAGAATCAGGACAGGACAGAAATCAAATCTAATGGAAAACATGGCAACATTTAAAGAAAGAAATAATCACGAAAAGAAACAAGACAAAAAATTGTAAAGAAATCACAAATAACTATGCAGGTTTTATGCAACCCTATTGACTGATATAACTAAATTAAGACTTCACATTAGTACACAACCCCCCCCCCTTCGCCCCCACTGCCCCTACATTAACATTTTGCATGTGTAAATTGCAATGGAGGTGGCCTATACGCATTGGCCAATTTTCATGACTGTGTATGGTACTGTCAGTTTCAGGCCATCCACCCATTTTTGTTAGTATTGGCAGTTTCTTGCGGTTTTGTGTGGTTTTGTTATTGTCAGTTAGGTTAGGTTAGGTAAGTTTGGGGTTTGGCATTTCATAATGGAGCAGTTAATTGGTTAGGTTATGATAATGATGATTTAACGAGTTTCCGTAATTTAGGATCAATTTGTCGTGACAAGGAAGGTTTTTTTCTCTTTTTTCGAATTTCGGGCCATATGCGTAAAGTAAACTTGTTCCTAAATTTCGCCGGTAACCTTGACCATGCTGATTTGGTTTTCAATCTTCGTACAAAAGCATGTGGAGAAAAAAGCGTAGCACGCCATGTTGGAACAGTTTTGACGGTCTTGCCAGAAAGTGAAACTTATCCTTCAATACAGCAATGTAACTTAATTTCACTTGCTTCTTATTTTAGAATACGATAGATTAATGCATTATACGGCTTGTAAGAAACATTTTATAATTGGAAGTCAGTAAGAAGCCATTTACTTTTACTTTTACTTACTTTTAAGAAGATCATTTACTTTTTTTTTTACGTAGTTAAGTAATTCGACTTACAGGTGCTTTTCACTGAAATCTGCCTTCGAGCTATAGCCTAGTTAATGAATCCTAAGTTTCGTTCACATTCACGTCTTGGTGGCTACGCAAAACGTTCGCCGCTTTTCTCACGTAATTACATCATTCACGTTTTATACTCTGGCCGCAGTGCTGTATATATATGTTTGCATTGAAGTAAAAATACGCAATTTATTAACCTGTCGTCAAATCATCGGTGCTTATAACATGCGCAACGTCACGCAACGTGATGGAAGTAGGCATGGACAGACGTGTGCGCCATTGATAATATCTTCGGCGGCGCAACGTCAATCTTTTTTTCCGGCAGCGTGAATAAGGGCGCCGATTTTTGGTGAATATCGGCGATTTTCAACAATTTTAGGCAGCTGCCAACTTCAATAATTTTAGGCAACGGCGTCGGCAACTTTCCCGAAATGTATGTAGAAATATACCAGACTTTTTCTCTTCCTTTGTTGAAATAATTTTTTATTATTTGTTTCGGCGGCGTGCCGAAATTATTTTTCATCAGCAACGGCGTGCGGAATATTGGGAAAATGATCGGCGGCGTGGCGTGGTATGGCGTGCCGGCGCACGGGTCTACGCCGTGAGGTCCCGCATAGGCAAGGCCGGTTGAGACAAGATTGATCCAGGAAGCAGCTACTATCTCAGCTGGCCTTGCGCATAGGACCGTGATCGTTTCTTCTAGTAGCCATCTAGCGAGCCTAACGTAAATTTCACATTGCCAATTATATAGCATAATACACTAGAATACAATTTTTACGTTCGGAGCAGTCCCACTTACGTTTCATAATAACTATTCACTAGTTTGTTACTCCAGGTGGTCCAGAGTTGCGTCGATTCGTCGGATCGACAACAACAGCCATGTTGATTTCAGAGATCACAAATACATGATGTTAGTTTTGGTGTGTTGATATCACTCCTTTGAAGGGCCGAACCACTCTCAACTTGGTGGCCTCTTTACCAGTTTTTGACTTTGTTATTACAGTTGGTTTATTTCACTTTTCAAAAAGGGTTCAAAGGCTTTAACGAGCGTTAACCACTCCTGGTCATCTGCTCGAAGCCCTAAGGCCCTATGTCTGCAACAGCCAGATTCCCAGGCGGTCACCCACCCAAGTATCAATCCAGCCCAATGCTGCTTAACTTCGGGGATATTTCACTTTTTGACTTTGTTATTACAATCGGTTTATTTTTCGTGAATTGGACGTGAATACAATTTCTTTACAACATTGTTTAGATTTATCTTGATACACTAGTGCGTGTCTAGGCACGAACGTCAGTATATACGTTCTCATTGTCCGAACTTTGGCCGGCCGATGAGAGACGAGTATTGAGAGACAATACTAACAATAGTTATAACAATATTTTCGTACTTAAGCGCCCTCCCACGCCATTACCGTTACGCCCCAAGCTCCAAACCATTAAAGGTACGCAGTTCGTATTGTACTGCACCAATTCGCCCATTTCATAGCTGGAAGCCTTTTCCGTTATCTCGGTATCGATGAATAATCACCCTATGGAAATTAACATGGGGATGAGCGGTGTAGCTAGCTAGTAGCTATAGTAACTAGTAACACATTTACAACGTTATTGAGGGTCAGATTTTGCCTTGAAAGCAGCTTAGCTGGCGTTCTTCAACACAATTTAAGCTTTTGTACCGCATTATTATTTTTCCCCAAGTACCTGAAATATGCCCAACTATGCTTCAAGATATAAGACACTGACGCAATGGCGTCGCGCTACAATGGTTTACAACCTCGACAACTGAAGTGATGTGATGTTTGTTGTGATATTTGTTGCCTAACTTGGCGCGACACACTAGCGTGTATCTAGATAGTATTACACTGAGGATAATTTGTGTTAGTTGCGGGCATCTGTGGTATATAACCATTATCAGTCACAAAGTTTCTTACAATGGCACAGTTAAACGCGTTGCCTTTCTACATCGTTTAAGAGAAGTTTAGCATTTACCTTTAAAGGTTGGATTGAACGTGCAGTACCTGTTTGAGATCTAATGTGATAGTAAAACACAGATCAGTGAACCAACTTTAAGAAGTTTATTTTTACGTTCAATTTCATAACGCATATGTTTTTCCACCTCTTTTTTTCAAAAATTGTATTCTTCCCTGGAATGCTGATGCCTAGTGGCTTTATACTTATGCCACAGTTTTCGCTTCCTTCGTTGTAACTTAGTAATGTACGTCAGAAAACATGTCTAATGACTGTTTACCACAAATACTATCGCCAAGGATTTCATAAAAGGCAGTCCATGTCTCATTAGTGTCATTTATACGTGCCAAACACGTATGGCAGTCTATACTACTCAAAGAGGCCAAGTGATCAAAGTCAATAAGACATTTAGTGATCTGTTGGTGTATAGTTTCCTTTCCGTAATATAAGATTTAAATGAAAAGATGCCATCCAGTGATAACTTTCGCCAATATGGTCTACATCATACTTCTACATCATACATAATGCACTCATTATTATCAACCAATATTATTTCCATGACATTGTCACCGCGTGTTGGCTCTTCAACCAGCTGCTGTAGACAAAGTTCAAAGACATAAGTAAAGAAGATCTATTTCTTACTGTCAGCTGTAGTGTGCTTGTCCCAGTCAATATAGGACATGTTGAAGTCCCCCAAAATAATATTGGGTTTGTCATTACTAACTTCAGCGATAAGAAAATTACACATAATAAGTACATCAATTTCATCTCTACCACCTGGCAAATAACCAAGAAGCATTTTGCGCTAGCTTTGCCCAAATTCAACCAATAAGCTTTCATATAAAAAACGGATACACAGAAAAGACAATGGTATTACGTATAAAAATTGCAGTGCTTCTAGCTGCTCGATCGCGATGCTTTCAGTTACAAGAATCAGGTCGTAAATGTTAGATGATTGTATAGCAAGCGATAAATTTCTGTTAGCTTATTTTTTAAACTTCAGGCGTTTAAAAGAATAGAAGATAGATCCCTATGTGAGTAAAGCAAATTTGGACCTGGAGCAACACAGTTATGATAACGGCTAACGTTACTACGCCCTATTACCGTCTGGCGTTTCTCAGATTTTTATCCATAATTGCAGCAGCGAAGGTGTTGAAAATTACTGCCTGTAGTGTAAACTTAAACCGCTTGGTCCTGCACATAGTTTCGAGCATCGTTTAAAAGGCAAACAATTGCAGTCTATAAATTCGCAACTCTCGAATGCGCAATTCTTCTTCGTGATCCTAGTCTGGGTAGAAGCCCTTCAACAGCTACACGTGTTGCTGGGCAGTTCAGAAAAATTGTCGTAATGACCCGTAAAATTCTCTACAGTTGTTTTTTTGGGGAATCATGCTTAATGTTGTTTGCACAGATCCATAGCTTCGTATCTTTCATGGTGTTAGGCATTCTTGCTTTAATTTGTTGTCTTGTCGAACCTAGCCAAGTCCACGTCTTCGAACGGCATGCACTAGGTAATGAGGAAAATATAGTTCCCGTCCTAATTGTGTCGAATCCTGACTGAGGACAGTGACGCCTGCATTCCGAAACACATTTAGAAATCGGAACTGGAAATGGGTAGCGTGTGCCTAGTGGGAGGGGGGGGGGGGGCGGGGTAAGAGGAGGAGGAGGAAGAGAGAGAGGGGTTGCGGTGACCGACAAGATGTTATAAATTACGTGTAAAAGAAATCGCGTGTGAATTTAGGTTAACACAATTTTTGTTCACACAAGGGAAAGTTAATGAGCAGTTGGGGGGGGGGG
>JAHWFP010069379.1:3409-13842 GCA_023313725.1 Lithobius niger | reverse complement strand
TCAACACACCAAAACATTCGCCAAGTTAATCGCACCGCTTAATAATTCGAAGGTTAAATGAAAACTGGAACATTGGTACGTTCGGAAGCCATGTTCAAGTTTTCATTTAACGTCCAAAGTATTATTCGGTGCGATTAAGTTAGCGAATGTTTTGGTGTGTTGATATCACTCTTTTGAAGGGCCGAACAATTCGGAACTTGGCGGCCCCTTTCACCACTTTTGGTTTTTGATATGATATCACTCCTTTTTTTTAAATTGTGTATTGACTCAACTCTACTACCGTGCAGATGAGTAATAAAGTGCCACGTCAACAAGAAATTGGTTTTCAACAATTTGCTACTACCTTTTGCCCCTATAGGCCGAACCATTCTCAACTTAGTCACCTCTTTATTGGCTTTTGGTTTGGTTTTAATTTTGTTGTAATTTGTTAGTTTTGGTGTGTTGATATCACTCATTTGAAGGGCCTACCCACTCTCAACTTGGTGGGCTTACCAGTTTTTGGCTTTGTTTATTTTGCTTTGTTTTTACACTTGGTTATTTTTCGTGAATTGGACGTGAATACAATTTCTTTGCAACGTTGTTTAGATTTATTGTGATACACTAGTGTGTGCTTAGGCACATACGTCAGTATACACGTTCTCATTGTCGGAACTGTGGCCGTCCAATGTGAGACGATGCCGACAATACTATAGTTTGTTCCACATTATGTTTTCAGAAAACTGACTGGATGACGACTCGTTTTCTTGCACTAAGAGTGCAAAAAAATGTGATATCACACTTGTAGACTCAACAAAGTTACTGTTAGAGTTTACGAATGGGATGTTTTCGGATATTTTGCACTCGTAGTGGAAGAAAACATGGCGTCATGCAGTCAGTTTTCTGAAAACATAATGTGGAACAAAGTATAACAATGGTTATAACAATATTTTCGTACTTACGCGCCCTCCCTGTTACGCTCCAGGCTCCAAACCATAAAAGGTACGCATTTCGTATTGTAGTGCACCCATTCGTCCAATTTCATAGCTGGAAGCCTTCCCGTTATCTCGGAATCGATGAATATTATGAGATTTATCATGGGGATGAGCGGACTAGCTAGAGCTAGCTATAGGTAGTAACACATTTTCAACGTTATTGAGGGGCAGATTTTGCATTGTAAGCAGCATAGCTGGCATCCAAACACGAGTTAATTTTTGTCAGGTGGGTCATTGCTCTCGATTTCAACACAATTTATGCCTTTGTACCGCATTATTATTTTTCCCCAAGTACCTGAAATGTGCCCAACTATGCTTCAAGATATAAGACACTGACGCAATGGCGTCGCGCTACAATGGTTTACAACCTCGACAATTGAATTGATGTGATGTTTGTTGTGATGTTTGTTGCCTAACTTGGCGCGACACACTAGCGTGTGTTTAGATATCAACGAAATCTTGAAAAATTAAAGGGAAGATGCAGGGGTAAACAAAACAACTGAAAGGGATGTGCTGATTGAGTGAGCGAAGCGAACAAAATCAGCGATTGTTAGCCAGTGTGTGCAAAAATGGGATTGAAGCAACTTAAGCATGTGAAAAATGTTCATACAATAAAATAAGCCGTGTCAATTTATCTAATCTAACGGCTTATTGGCAATGGTAAATTTGAAAATTATAAATGTGAAAATTTATAGAAATAAAATTCCTCTAGAAAAAAAGTACAGATGAAGATAAGACGGTGTAACCGTATGTACGTTCACAGTCCTGTTGTGATATTCACCCAAAACCAAAACTGGTATAAAAGCCGGCCAAGTTCCCAAAAACGATCCTTCTTTGAAGGTAGTGATATCATTCAAGCATGGAAAGGCCGCCAAGGTCAGTCCTATTAGCCAAGTTAATCGCACAAAATAATACTTTTGACATGAAATGAAAACTTGAGGATTGCTACAGCGAGTAGCAATCTTCAGGTTTTCATTTAACTTTCGAACGATTAGTCAGTGCGATTAACTTGGCCAATAGGATTGACCTTGGCGGTCTTTGTCTGGTTGAATGATATCACTACCTTCAAAGGCCGATCGTTTTTGGAAACTTGCCGGGTTTTTCTACCAGTTTTGGTTTTGGGTGGATTTCTTTCACAGCAACGAGAAGCACTTGAGATCAACAATGGGTCACCAATTCCTAAAACCTAACCTGGCACAACTGTCCATCTCTGTTGTTAGAGGTGTAGCTGTTCGAGTTGTAAAATCAGAATTTTTTTTTCAGCTGGATTTAAAACATGCCCAAAAATTGGTCAGGAAACAGTGAAGACCGATCGGTGTGAGAAAGAGAATTGTAAGTGATATTTCTTATTTATTTTTTTTTTTGGGGGGGGGGGGGGCCGAAAATTTTTTGGTTCGGCCCCCTGGCTAAAATCGAGGCCCCACGGCTACCTCCCCAGTAAATTGATTCTAGCGTCGTCCCAAACTGATGGATTTTCAAAAATGTTGGTGAAGATTCATTTTCCAATTCGAATCCCAGAGTATAGTAAAAGAATTTTTAATTCATTAAATAGGTTAAGTCACATTTATTAGTATCATTTAAAGTCAACGCTTTCGGCTGCAGTCACAGGGCAGTTGGTAACATTTTGACCTTAAGATCTAAAAGACGTGACAAATTTCGAATAATTGGCAGTGGCTTTCGCTACAGCAACCACGACGGGCGTTTTTATCTTCTTATTGAAGCGTTGTTTCTCTTGGTCGTCCAAGAAAGGCGTCCGAGGCAGGCGCTTGTACGGAGTTATATTTGTATGGGCTGTTGCTGGGGCTCTTGCCCTTGTAACCTCATCCATGCTGGTCCAGCGAGGCCACGACGTAGTCTCTGATATCAAGGTGTGAAGATAGCCAGCGCAAACCTGCGTTGCCAGATTCTGAACGTACTTTAGGGCCTTTGCTGTGATCACGTGGGTTTGGCCCTTCCTCGGGGGCAAACCCATTTTATTGGTTGTTATTTGTTTAAACATAAACTACAACTTAGAACTTGGGCAAAAGCTTATTACATATAAAATAGGTTTTGAATTTACCAAAATACCGCTGCGAGTTACAGTATAAGTAAGTGTAACCCGAAAGTGTAGCCTAGGTAAGTCACGTGTATTATGTACAGTATAAACATAACCAGGAGCGCATTATATACACGTCCTTTATATACACGTCCTCTTATATTTATGCTACCCCAGACATAACTAACTAAAGTGGTCATTTTAGAAATTATGCCCCAAGTTATACCAACTTTGCCAAGTTATACCCGTTATACCAACGTTGTTTACGCACCATTTGGCTGGTTGTAGTTTGGGTGAGTGTCAGTTTGTAATAAATATTAATGTTTTATTTTTACATTTAACCATTCTTGAGTGTTGCTACACCCCGGTGGGCAAGAATGTTTCGGCCCCAGGTTTAAAAGTAAATCACCCTTAATAAAAAGATCCCGAGGTTACTGCTTCGTAACATATTTTTCTAACCACTGTTTCTAACCACTCTGATCAAATTTCAGAACTGATGCACCTCAGTCTGTTTCAGATGAGGTAGAACGTGACGAAATAAATATAAAGAAAAAGCTACGATGTTCGGAATTGCCCCATTACTAATCGGGATAGGTGACTACAGTATCAGATTAAATAGGACGGAAAGCCAAATGGGCTTGAGAAATGTTAAATAAATACGGATGCAAACCCATTTACGTTGCCTTTTGGACTTATACCTGCCTGAGCGGGGAATCGAACCCACGACCTTTGACATCAAAGATCGTGGGTTCGATTTCCCGCTCAGGCAGTCTGACATGTAAGTCTAAAAGGCGACGTAAATAGGTTTGCATCCGTATTTATTTTTGAAGGTAACACAATGCTAACCGGTAGTTAAACAGGAAGTTGTAACGGAAGTAGCATGGATTTCAAACGTATAGCAGTTTCGATTCACAAAGTACGTGCCCGAACGAATGGAAGTTCTTTGGCTGAGAAGTAGGAAGCTTAGTTTTTCCGGTGAAGAAGGTTCCTATGGAAATATTATTATTCACGTCGAGAGAATCACAAAGTCTTCCACATCCGCCTCGGGGCCACTTGCGGCTTGTCACCAAGACGACGGGTATCCATCCGCTGCGCGGCTTAGTCTCTTTCCTTTTTCAAAACTAAAGAGCCAACTGAAAAGCTCATTTAAATTCTGTTCGTGACGTATAATTCACGGTAGAAGAAATCCTTCCTAAAAAGTAGCTCCACGGTACAGAAATAATAATAATAATAAAAAGGACTGAGGAACAAACTGGGATGCTTACATCTCCAAAAAATAAAAATAAAGAGGTAAATAACGGCAGCCTGTGGTTAGAGATGTCACTGTAATTATCGAACCGTCGTGTTGATGGTCCCAGAGTTCCGACTTATTGGCTTAATTTGGCATGGTTTAGACACGCATTACATTAAGGGTTGTAGCGTACCAACAACGACAAAATTAGTCAAGTCGCAGGAGGCTCGTAAAGTAGTTCGTCGATCATTTCTGACGTTGTTGGTACGCGGTAAACTCATCGCATCACTGATTTTTTTTTTTCTGGCTATGCACGGGTTTACAGGGAGGCGTTTAAACGCTCATGATGGAATTCCCTGATTTTTCCAGGTTTTCCAGACCAATGCTGATGTTTTCCCCTGAAGATGCAGCACAGGACTGAAAAACCAATTTTCAATTTTTCGTTCAAATTGCAATCACTGTACTGATATTGGAAAAGAGTAGGAAGGCCCTAGAAACAAATTTAACACGTTACTTGTTACGTCCCACATTACTTAAGCCTAAACCATTCACCCCGGCTGTTTGCCATGACGCGTATCACGTGACTTGGCCAGTCCACTCAGACCGCCGAAGATACGCTATTCTCGTTCGTCATTGGCTAACTCATGATGACATCACGGCAGACAGCCGTAGCTCGGAAATGAAACAAAAGAGATAGGAAGCTTTAACTGAAATTAAGTGAGTGTGAAGTCAAAAATGAAACCCTAATCAGCTATTCTTTCTAGTTGAAAAGACTCTCCGGAAAATGTTCCAACTCCCCGACTTTCAGCGTATGTTTTGTCAAATTCCCTGATTTTTTCCTGAATTTTCCAGACTTGATAAATTCCCTAAATTTTCCAGGATTTCCAGGTTGAACCCCACCCTGGTTTGGTTAGTTAACCAACTAAACCAAAATCTTGTTCGATGTAAGCAACAAACGATAGCAGAAGTGTCTTACTGTTTACATTTTATACTGTTCGCTTAACCACCAGATGCGTTTTTCGTTCGAACGTACTACGTCACACTATTCTGGGCCAATCACAGCTCAGAACGCATTTTTGACCTTGTTACTACCCACATGTATGGTTTTTCTTTGGTGGCATGCACAGCTATCAGCTTAACGCTGTGGACTGTATTGTCTTTTCTCGATTAGTTCTTCTCTTCCCGTGTATTTGCCTTGATCAAGTACTTTCACTTATTTTCCGCGTTGGGCTACAAATGATGTGCATAGTCCCTAAACAAGGAACCCAGGAGAATGTAATTTACAGACTCTTT
This sequence comes from Lithobius niger, assembly GCA_023313725.1. Taxonomy (NCBI): domain Eukaryota; kingdom Metazoa; phylum Arthropoda; class Chilopoda; order Lithobiomorpha; family Lithobiidae; genus Lithobius; species Lithobius niger. The sequence continues at coordinate 8,312 of JAHWFP010069379.1, read as the reverse complement.
TACGGCGGCTTTTTCTTCCGTGACTGAACAGGCTTTCAGCTTTCTAAGTTTTTAAGTGCTTTTAATGGGTTATTAAACGTCGTTTCCTCCTTAAACGACTGAGGAGTCTGTATTTCATTATTACGATCGCTGAATAAAGAAAGATGCAGCGTGCGAAACCATAAAATTGCGTAATAAAAACTGATAGTTTTCGTCCTGGTTACAAGTTAACTAACGAAAAAGGAGTGAGGCGACGAATTTGCCATAGTGTATTTGATCAGAAACCAAAACTGGTGATGGCAATGATCAAGACGCACCACTGGGTTTATTTTTTCCCTTTACGTCTGAAGGAAAATCGCCAACTTGGCGAATGTTTTGGTCTATTCGAGAGTGTGAAGCCAGAAGGTTCAATGCGACGAGCACCGGTAACAAGTTTTCTATCGTGTGCCTGAAGATTTTAACTTCGTTATTATTGGTACGTGCTAAAGGTTGTACGCATCCTCGAATTTGGTTTGAGCTTGTAGGTTCTATGAACCATTTAAAAAAACAATTAGCAAAAACGCATAAAACTGAAAAATTTGTATTGCATAGATGGCTTCAGAAAGTGATTCCGAGCATCAAGATTTGGATTATGTATTGGACTTGGACCTATTTTAAAATACGTCTATTAGTAGTCGGGTGGTGTCAAAGGGAAAGTTTCTCAGAATCATTTTTTGGCTAAGTCCATGAGGCTTATTGATTTTTTTAAAAATATTTGTGCCCTATGGCTTATTACACTGGATGGATGGGATTATGTTTTAAAGTGGCTTAAAGCAAGGCGGAAGAGCAATATTTTTTACCAATGTTGCTTTCAGTCTAAAAAAAGTTTAGGTTTATTGAAGGTTAACATTTCATTTTCCAACATTTTGGTTTAAAGCACATATAACCTTCTGCCTTCACACCCTCGTATTGATATTACTCCTTTGAAGTGCTGAATCATATATAATATATAATTTTTTTTTTAATCACATTACTTCTATTTTTGACAACGTGTTGGAAGAAGAAGTGGAAAAGTTGTCTGTATGTCGTGTCTGCCGTTAGTCGAGTCTCCATGATAAATTTGAACCTGTTGCCCGATTCATTTGAAATTTTGCACACACATTCTAAGCTTTATTTGTAGATTTAAGTTCGAAAGCAGTAAAAGTGGGCAATGGGTTTGGCATTATTGACTTAAAGAGAAAAATTAATGTCAGACCGCTCGCTCGATTCCATTCACCGTTATAAATACATTTCAGGGAAATTAATCAGCTGACACTTTAGGGAAATTAATCAGTTACAATTCAGGGAAATTAACCAGTACAATTCCAGGAGATTAGTCAGCTGAGAATTCGGAGCAGAAATTAATGGCATGACAAGAAATGAATCAGACATAACATTTTGAAACGTAACACATAAATTATCTAAAAGCACGGCGCGACACAGATTTCAGTGGATGGTTGGCGACACACTCACACACAATTTCAATACATGCACTCATGAGTCTTCACGGTATTTTTTTTTTCAGTTCTCTATCACATTATTTCATCTGAAGAGACAACAGAATTTTTGGTCGTTCGGATTGTTTTTGATTTCAACAATAGACAAATGTTGAAGAAAACAAAGCTTTTATTTTAGGTAGGAATAGTCATTTTTCATATTTCCTTGCCAAATTACGAATTGAAGCATTAGCAAATCCATCATTTGTTGAACATTGGTCATGTCACCATAGTCTGCAAAGCCTAACATTTTTGTACTGATTAAAAGTTTTGGACTCTGCCTTTAATTGTATTTACGTGTGTAATGGTTGGATATAGTAGTAAGGTTTCACGTGGACTAAACAGTATACAGTAACACTGCACTATCTGAAACCTTACAGGAACTGTTGCTGTATTAATGTCATCCGGGACTTGTAATGTAACCATTCTGTATCTACTATTGTGTTCATCTTTTATCCGACGTAGTATATGTCACTCATTTTCACCCCTGAATAATTTTTTTGGCTACTACTTACCCTGGGGCTTCTGGCAGAGGAGAGAGCCGTGCTAACCTCTCAACTTGGACACTTATAGTTACTCAGAGGAATGGTGTAAACATTGCAGACATATACTACTGGTTCACAATTCGTGTGTGGACTGTGTTTGTCAGTGAAGTGCAGTCGGGGCACTGTGTCTTCAATACGTAGTTCGTTGGCAAAACATCAATTATGTAGCTAAGTAACAAAGGATTATAAATAGTTTTGAAATAACAAGGGGCTGCAGCGACTACCTAGTCGTCGCCGGTCTTCTGTAGACTTCCACCACTTTCTAGTATGTTGAGGCGCACACCTTTATCGCGCACTGCAACAGTGATCTCTATAATTTTAAAGCAGTAAGCATCACAATCACAATTGCCAATTACGGTAAAAATGTGTAAGATTTTAGGCCAATTTTAGATTTTAGGCGTAATTGTCAGCTTTTAGGCCTAATTTTCACCTGCTGTTTTAATTTCGTAAGTAGCAGCTAACGGAGAATTGGATTCGAGAGCAGACCTCTTCATATATGCAACACGATGTGCTTCCCGACACACAAATTATTAATGATAATCGTTGCCTGGTTATACTTATGATTACGCGGCCGATTTTTTGGCGTCCACACGAAATATCAAGTTAATTGGGAGTTTCTGTATACTTTATGCTTTAAACGAAGTTTATAAAATAACCTTACAGAAAGTGTAGCGGCTATGAAGCGGTTTAGTTTCAATTCTAAATACTTTACAGCTTTCGTAAAATACGGTCGTATTCACCGTGATCTATTTTCTTCTCTTTCTTTTACAGTTTCACCGAGTCCGATTTCTCGCGTCAGTTTTCCCCAGTTTACCATCTAACAAACTCGTGTCATCACGAATTCTAAAACCCCCTGAGGATATTTCTCAAAAGGGGGAAATGGAAGCCATCGATTTTTCCGTTCGCAGGAGATGGATAAAAAGGAACGTTTTTTTTTAGGCTTCATTTAGAATTTACAAGAGTTTGTTGGTGAGAAGAGAAGTGGGGTGTCAGTGGGGGAGGCGGGGTGGGGAGGGTTGAAGAGAGTGTCTGTAAGACCTTTCCTTTGTCCATTACCTTAGTTCGTGTCTCGAAGCAACCAGGATTTACAGAGTCGTCTAGAAAAAAATGAATGAACTCAAAAGTTTACACTGTAGGTTTTTTTTTTCCAATTTTACCCATTTTCGACTGTTGAAAAGCGTTTCTTCACGTGCATTAAAGAAGCTTGGAACACATCCCCACGGCACAGACTGGTGTTTGATATCACGGCGTTAAAACGTTGCAACAGACACATGTCAGCTCCCTGAGGCGGGAGATGTCATGGGAGCTGGCGATTCCGTCTTTTTCTACAGGCGTCTTTAGTTGAGATTCGAAAGAGAATTTTAGTTTTCTCTCTGCAAAACGAGCACAATGCTCGACGTACAATGAAAAAACCACAACTTTCTACTCAGTAATTATATAAATTAAAGCTTTACTCCTCTCTGAATGGTCACTGACAAACAAACCATAGATCTATATAGTGTATAGCCTTTTAACTGCTACGGCTCACACGAAAATCGAAAAACGGAGTCCAAATACGCGACTTAAGGTTCACGGGGACCCTGAGCATAGCGTCTTCATCTCCAGACCAAGTGAATGTCAGAACGAATCCCACGACTGACAGAGTTAAGGTCACAGGAAGTCAGTGTGGCGACTAAAAGGTTTCGAACAAGGAAAAATTCTCACACCGAATGTCACTCGTGATTTTAAGAACTCTGCAATGATTTGAACGTTTTAGCACTCAATTCCTTTCCAGCCAATTAAGTCAGGAAAGGAGTTTCCACCTAAAACAACACAAATTATCAATTTCTTATCGGAAAAATACAGCCGAAAAGGACGAAATGTATTCTAACTAAGCTTAGCCAATATGAGTATTTAGTGGCGCCGTCTGACATTAACTGCGGTCTGTAAAACGTGAAGAATGCGCCGAATAACCCTAAGTCAACTGAATCAAACTAATGATAATACAGGTGTACCGGATCCATTTTGAGGCTGGCTAGCGTTTACAAGGAGAAAAAAAGGGAAGTCTGCACAGTTGGATCGGGCCACTGGGTCGTTCGGGTCAAATTTTAGGCCGGTCACCGGGTCTGAGTACCTGACCCGGAATTTTCTCAGACCCGGTGACCCAATGTGATCCGTTGACCCGGAAATCCAGGGCAGACCTAGTGAACCGAAATTTCGGGTCAGACTCGTTGACCCGGAACTTTGGATTAGATTTGGTGATAGCCTGACCTGGTTAGCTGAAACTGAGTCAGACCCCCCCAACTAAGCCACAGACTAAAATAAATTGAATTTTTTTCTTGTGTTAGTACCGAAAGTGATTACAATAGTTTCCATGGAAAATATTTTCGGTTCTTTGGTATGTCCACCCAATAATAATAAAAATAACAAGAATAGTAAACAAAGTTACATTTTTTTCTAAGTAGAGCCGGCCTTACAAAAATTTACTGCTAAATTGGTTTCTTTAAGCTTAACGATAATCATAATAATGTTATTGTTTTATTGTATTTCCAAGCGTTGTAATGAAGAGAGAATATCGGTTTAGATCCCATTTAAGACAACTATACCCGGGGTTTTACTCTTGTAATATTATCTGTTAGTTACAGTGGCTCATTCATCATTCATCAGCCCCCGGGGCGAGACACAAGACTCGTATTTGATTGATTGAAGTGAACAATTAAGTAAAGCATTTGTTGCGGTTAAAAAGTTCGCTAAATGGGCGAATCACAGACACGAGAATTGCTGAAGATGAGTTGCTTACAGGGCTAAGGGGTGGGTGAGGGTTACAATAGCAAATATTTCTCGGACCTTATTTTCAGTTATCAGTTTCATTTGGCAATAAGCTCT
>JAHWFP010069375.1:0-12384 GCA_023313725.1 Lithobius niger | reverse complement strand
CTTACGCTGATCTACTGTTAAGACTGTAAGCTGGGGTGGGAGCTTCTAAGTAACAGCGACTTACTGCCCTGTGATGATGACCATCACATCCGGAGCCAAGAATGTCAAAGTCAACTGAGACTCATCACAGTTAGAAGGTAATAATTCGAGAAACGCTTGCATGGAGAGGTGTTATCTTTCCTAGTTCATTACCTTTTTTGTTCGGGTGCCACTGCAAGAAAGGCGGGAGTTCCCCTTTCTTTCTCTCCATCCAAACCCACGCTGTGTTTTGAAAAGGTTATGTTCATCGACATGGAGGGTGGTTTTGGCAGCGGACGAGGGTATTCGTTGCAAACGTATCGTTTAGTGGTCATAGTTTCTCTCCCATTCGTGGTCGCATTGTGTCGGCCTCTAAGCCTTCGCTCCTCCCTGGCCATCACCATCCTAATGTTGGAAACGGCCATCGCGATTGGTTTCGAACTCCGTATGCCTTCACTTCACAAATTGCTGTGAGTTTTCCATAAAAATGCTTTTGTAGCCTTGGTTTTCGTACAGTTCATAACACAAAACGCTGTTGATTCCCTTGGCGTTACTCACTTGTTTGCGGCTTTGTTTGGCATGGCCTGCTTGTCCAATCCGGCACTTGGCGCTTGCAGTAACGGTTACGTTTCTAAAAACTATTTCTCCCAGAAAATTCCCTAAGATTAAAAACGTCCCGGGTCGTAATAATCACCTGTTCAGGCACCACTTGTGGGGATTCTGAGATGACGTCAAGCTGTGACAACTGAAGAGAACGGACGTCTTGTGGAGACGTCTTTTATTCATGTTAGGCACTGGGGTTCTGCCGTCGTCTCTCCTTATCCTGAGAGACGCCTCGTGGCCGAGAAGAGAAGTTGATACATTGCCAGAGGCTGGCAGTAGGAGTGCCATGAGGATGCTGCATCCTCACTAGACTATAAATCCAAATTAATCTTTCTTTTAGTATGGAAACATTTGTTATCTCGTGAGCTACTTACTATGTGAATGGCACCAACATTCTCGTAAAACCAAATTGTGAACCAAAAGCGAACCAAATTTTGATGGCGGGCAGTCCAAAATGGCCGGCCATCAGATAATAGTGTCGTACACAATAACTTATTATTCTTGGTGCATTATTACTGTTTAACTTCAGGAAAAAAGATGTAACTTAGGTTTTTGGATACATATGATGTTAGTTGTTAAAAGGTGTGATAATAAGAAAGTACATACCTAATTGCCACCATATTAGAAAATGGCTGCCATTAGGGAACATTCCAGAGTGTTTACTATTATCTTGCTTAGGGCAGCGCCTAGGTCAAAATGATTAGGAGTAAAGTAATTTGTGGAACTTCCCCTTCAGTGACGTCACACTGCAGTCGCTCTTGGTAGGTCCTGTCATGAATACATTATTGTTGTCTAATTTCTTTGTTTTATTTCAGGTAAACAACTAGGATATCCTTTACAGCACATCACTTAACTCATTTCGTACTGACATCTTATAAAATGGCGGCTACGTTCTATTTGGACGAGGTGGAAGACGATGTTGAAACACGTTCACTAGTATCTCGATGGTACAAACCTGGTGAAATGAATAATCTTCTCGCTCAAACGATAGTTGGCGACCTTCTAGAAATGAGAAGAGGATTTTACAGCCACTGGGCCATTTATGCTGGAGAAATACTTTACGTTAGTGCGAGTGTTTCCTGTGTCTACCATTGTGGTAGTGATCCTCGGTTCCACTGTGGGAATGTCGTGTTCAGATGTATGTTCTTCCACAAGATTGTGCATGGCATTGGTGCCGTTGCCGTGGAGCCCTTGGACGAAGTCTGTGGAAGGAGCTATATTCGGATTAACAACAAAAATGATGAGAAATGGGCACCTTTACCACCAGATAGAATTATCGGACGTGCTGAAAGGCTGAGGATTGACCCGGAAGAGTATGATTGGTTGTTGAACAACTGCGAGCATTTTGCCAAATGGTGCAGATATGGTGTTAAAAGGTGTTCGCAAGTCAAAAGGAAGATTGTGGGTTTTGCCAGATATGCTGGAGCTTACATGCCTCCTGTTGCAATGTTGAATCTTGAAAAAGTTTTGGTACAAGGCTCTGCATTCCGAGATAACTCGACGCAACGGACATAATATTATTGCCCAGGCCACCTTGTTAAATCTGATAAATCAAGGTTTGTCTTGAACATGACCAGTACTTTGGACTTTCAAAATAATAAGCATTTGGAAAATGCCATGAAGTCTTTGTAAGGCCGAACAATAAAGCCTATGTTTTTATGTGATCTGCCAGTGACTGAATAGGTTTGCAATCGTTTACTTGGGATTTTCTGATCACATTCCATGCTCTAGCAAAAATTACTTCATATTTGGTCTAGTTTGGGTTTCCTAGGTACGTAAAAATGTTTAATAGATTTATGCTTAAATGCAAATTATAGGCCTAATTACTCAAACACAGGCCTAATCATAGAAACATAGGCCTAATCATACAAACAGGCCAAATCATGCAAATATACCAATAATCACTCAGATATAGGCCTAACCATATCTTAAATATAGGCCTAATCAAATATAGGCATAATGTTAAACCTTTGAATATATGCCTAATCGTACAAATATAGGCGTAATCACTTAACCTAGTTGTTCCCCAGCTGATTCCCACTGATTCAACTCGGCTCTTATAGTCAGCATTATTGAAGCAATAGTGTTTGTTTCTAATTGTTAGAGCGCATATCCATTTCATTGTCGGCCGCTGCCCTTTTTCTTTGTTGTGTGATGGTGTAATGGTCGTGCCTTTCATATAAGGGTAGTGTGTAGTACTTTTGATCATGTCCTTTAAGGTATTGCCCATTGCCACTCCTTTTTTGGAATGTATGCTGTAGGGATGCAAAGCAATCGGGGATGATTCCCTGTGTCGCTGTGATGTTTGATCAAATTTATTCTGTCCGGCTCATCACACATCACCTCGAGGAATGCTTTGAAGGTTCCACGCATTGTCTCTTACTGCTCCGCTTCCGAGTTAACTGATAACGCCCTATTCATCAGAGACTGCCACCAACAAATTAACCGAAGTGCCCCCTTCTGATCCTTGGCCCCATGGAATTGAAAGCGAATATGGGAGCATCTAACCAAAACCACTGACTCTTCTCCATGATGATCACCGCCCACACAGGTTCATTATGTCGGACCCCAACAGACAAGAGTGAGCCAAAGTTTCAGCAACTATCACTGGGTGAAAGAACTCCTTACCAAGAAGTTGAATCCTAATGGCCGCCCATCCCAATGTTGAAAATGTATCACCAGTTACAGATTTCATAGCTTCCTTCAAAGGTTTAACGACTATCCCTTGTTGACGGAACAACTGAAGAAGCTGAGGTCTCACCACAGTATAGGCCAAAGCCCCATTCCACTGGGCTACTATGTCTACCCCCCCCCTATATCTTGACTGCCAACAATGCTCATTTACTCGGTGTTTGTCCCTCCTCTATATTCCCTCATCCTGAGTAACTAGGAACTGTATTACTTCTTTAGGGACCCCCTCCTTGGGTGCTGGTTGGGGTTTTCTTGCTGGTTTTCCTGCTGTTTAGGTTGATTTGTGAACGATGCATGCTGTGGCCACGTTGTAGCATAGTGGTCTGTTCCCCCCACATATGTAGCAACGTCCCTTTTCCCCACCCTTATTTTTAAGATGTCTAAGTTCCACGTTACCATGGGGCTCCTTACCCAAAGAATTTATGTAGGAATCCGATCCACCAGCAGAAATCTCAACCCTGCGAGCTGTGGTAAGCAAAGAGTTGACACTGTTAAAAGAGTGAATATTATATGTAAAGAATCTGCCGTGTTGCTGTGATTTTGCTGCGCTCCCAGCCGTAGCCATGGCTCCAGAAGGAGAGGGACAATTTTGCTAGGTAATTCCAATCGGAAATTCCCAGGATCTTTTACATGCCACAATCGACATGAGCACGAGGCATCAAAGGGCCCTTCTCTTCCCGAAAATGCCAGGGGTGGCTGAGGTCAGGATCGAAACAGGGACCTCTTCCACATGAAATGGTTGTGCTAACCGTTAGGCTATCTTGCCCCAATTCTGCCATGTTGTGGGAGATCATCCGGACCTTGTACGATTCAGCTGCCGGCTCCAGCAACTGATGAAGGCGGGTAAGCATGTCCTTTGCGTATGCTGCCTCTGATTCATCCTCTCGTTGCTATCTTGTAATGATGGCATCATGGACGCCATCATCCGCATTCAGGAGCTGAAAGGGAGTTATCCCCCACATGACAAAGGTGGGTTATGCTAGAAACCACTCGAAAGCTTCATCCTTCAATTGTTGGCACAAACATGTCTAGGTATATTCTATCCCCAATGTTAAGACCAATCTGCTCTTATTGGGAAGTGTTTCAGCCCTGGCCCGGCCAGTGAATAGTCATATGGTTCGACCTCCACTTTTGGCCGCCGCTTGAGCACTTCTGGGACGCAGGTGTTAGTTATGGCTACCTCGCATATTGCTTTGCCTCTGTGCTGCTTCACCAGGGCCCCGCATAGGCTTGGAAGAGGTAAGATGCGATATCAGATTAACTTTCTAATTTATGGTCAAGCCTTTATAAGATATAGGAACTCATGCCCCCGTGAGCCAATGTAAAGCTAACATAACGGCCACTGTATTACACAGCGGCTCGTCTGATTCAGGCATTGATTTTTATTGTTCACCACCTTAGAATGGACTAAGTAGGCATTTTCCATACATTTTTGAGATATACACCAAGTACAAAACTATTGATTACATTTTTTTTCTGAAAAAGATCATTAGTTCATCAAATGAATCAAATTCAATGGTCCTAACTATCGTTTGTTCCACATTATGTTTTCAGAAAACTGACTGGATGACGACTCATTTCCTTGCACTAAAAGTGCAAAAACATGTGGTTATCACATTTGTACGCACAACAAAGTTACTGTTACCGTTTACGAATGGGATGTTTATGGATTTTTTGCACTCTTAGTGGAAGAAAACGTGGCGTCATACAGTCAGTTTTCTGAAAGCATAATGTGGAACAAATGGTTTCCGACGCGATGACTGCTGCTGACCAAGGTTACCACGGAGCTGCCAACCATTCCTGTCCATTACTCCACCATTTCCAAGAGGCAAAATAATTGTTCAATTTTTTTTAATGCAGGGTATTTTGGAGATTTGCACAAAGGCAAGTTCTTATGCTGCAGTTACTTCATTAGTCACCCCCTGAACCAACTGGAAACTGCAGACAGAAAATAAGAATAAATCTTATTTCTGCTCTTGTCATAGTGCTGTGTTTACTACAGAAGTATATTTTAGAAGAATTCCTGGTCAACCGATGAATTTCTTGGGTAGCTCTTTACATTTGTACATCGAAACTTAACAAACAAATAAGTTGGTTAACCCTTACAACATCAGCAATTCTTTAATTTTTGGATGTGTTATCTATTCATATTCTCTTTTAAAAGTACATTAAATTCTAGACAAAAAAAACTACTATACCAACATTTAAAATACTAAAATAGGGCAAATTAGTTAGGCTACCTCCTAGCAAGGTTGACGATGATGATGCTGGTGGGTACCTTTTAGCAGCAGACCATAACTACTCCAAACACCCTCGTCCAACTCATGTTAATCCACTCCACTCCTACTCCACCACCTCAGGAGAATATCCTTCGCCGCTTCACCTCTCTCTCCATCCTTCGAGCCAGTGTATAGCCTGTTCTCCCTTGCCACTCCTCCCACCTCCAAAAATCTTCCAGCTCCTTGCACTCCACCAATACATGCTCCAGGGTCATCAGCTGCCTCTCCACAAATTCCACGTCACATCCTTATCCTCTCCTTTTCCATCCAGTTTCTTGGAACAACCCTCCCACCCATTTTTACTTTCTCTTCATGGTACCTTCCCGCCGAAGATTTCTCTCCAATGCCTGTCTCCACCTTTCCACTTCCGTAATCCCTCTCCTCCACTCCTGACTACAGGGGCGTATTAACTCATGTCATGGCCCTGAGGCATACCTTGAAAAAACAGCCCCCTCACCCTGGTATTGGGCCCCTGCCACCCCCTCACCCCGATATGTGGTTCAGGTTGCAGGGACATCAAACTAAGGTGTGATAGTGCGCGACTTTATGCCAGAGGAAGAATAGATAAACTAGTATGACTGAAAATCAGGGAAAAATACACCCTTTTTCTTCTTAGTAAAATTGTTAAGAGCAACAGCCATTCATCAAAATTGAACAGTATGAAAAAATTTATTTTGCATAATGATGAGAAGTGCATTGTTCAGAACCCCAGCAGGCCCCTTCTTCAGTTGGGCCTGAGGCAACTTCCTTGTGGGTAATAAGCCATTGCCTGACCATCCTCGTTCCCTGTGTCACGTACTTCCTTGTCAAAGTCCTTGTCCTCCTCACCTATTGTAGCACACCATCCAGTCATATAATACACTCTTCGCACCATCGACTCTTCTGGGACTCCTCTAACCCTACCAAACCCCACCTTCGCTACTCCGTCCCTCTTCACCATCTCTCTAGCAGTGAAACGATTAGCGCCCTCCTGCCAAGCACATCCTGAAACTGCTCCATCATCCTCATAACAGCCACCCCCTTCCACAGTATTTTCGACCTCATACCTTTTGTGCTCAAACATCACCAACTTCTTAACCATACCTTTAAACCAACCCGCTTTACTTTTCACCTTCTTAGCCATCAGGTCTAAATAATTGTGCTTCCCACACGGCCTCACCCCCAGAGTCAATCTCTCACCCTCTTCATTTCGACTTCACACATCCAGATACCTCTGCACCCTCCTTCCTCCTACAGATCCTACCACTCTCCAAACATCATGTACCCCAACTTTTTTCCGCTGAAAGACGGCCTCTTCAAATGGCTCGTCATACAATAGCTACTTCATTAAGTCAATCTCAGGGGGTAATTTTTTTTTTTTGGGGGGGGGGAGCCTGCCACTCAAACTGTTACATCTCGGGAACCGTACTGGTTAGAAACGAGTGGTTTGTGGCATTGCAAGAGGAATTACAAGGGGTACCCAACCAATCGTGCTATTACTACTCTCTTTACCTGACGGGAGACTTAGACTAACGCAAACAGTAGCCAATTTAATCAATTAAAGTAGCAGCATAACTGCTGAAATTGTTTCTACGTTGCAAAGAGGCAATGGATAATGGCAAGTGAATTTTAAAGTCTACTGGTCAAATGGCGAGTACCACGCAATTCACATTAGTGAAGGGTGAATGTATCCAGAAATAAAGACTGTTTGATGATGATGCGTGGGATTTTCCAGTTCATCTGTCCACTGAGAATTTTCAGCGCATGAACTCCTCCGGTATTGATATTATTCTTTTTGTGGATGATTTCACCCAGTCATTTTCAGTCAATTTTTCTACCCACATACCAGACTTTCATTCATTTTATAAGCAATATCGGCACCTAGTTTTACACTGATGAACCTACAGTAACGTTGAAGCAACTGTCTAAAAAGGTCAATGATAAAAAACAGCTTGCAAAATGAACGTAAATAATTATGATTAAGGCTGCACCAACATCAAATTCATCGATCCAATAGTTTTAAAATTTTTGCGGATGCCGGTACCGACATAAATATTCAAAACTTAATCACCAATTTTGGATCAATGCTGCAGTTTTCTTCAAAGTCTAATAATTATTAAAATAAACAAATTTTAAACAGGGTTCAGACAATTTCTTAGTTTCTCAATTTCCCTGACTTTTCCAGGTGTTCACAAGATGTTTAGATAGGGAAATGGGCAGTAGCTAATGTTTTTATTAATAATTATATGAAAATAATCCCAAATCCCAGAAAATAGCTGTTTAGAGACTAGTCCAGTACGGACTAAACACATTTTCATTACAGATATTGGTACTAGTCTGAAATTTGGTTTATTGTATTTATATATTAAAGCATAAATTAAAATATCTTCTACTAGCCTAGGATTTGTTTTTGATCTGCTAATTCAAAGGAACTTGCAGATCAGACAGACAGGCATTTTTCCAAATTTCCCTGTCTTTTCCCTGCATTTCAAAAAAATTTCTCGTTTTCCCTGAAATTTCCCCAAGATTTTTGCTCTATTTTCATTTTTCCTGAGATTTCCAGGTTTTGTCTGAACCCTGTTAAAATAGTAACCAATAATTAAAAGATAGCTAGAAAAATACTCAACGTTTTCCGGAGCAAAATGCCTCAAACCGCACGTCGTAATCTCAAACATTTCCAGAGTTACCAATAGTTCAGTGAACGTTGACGATACCGACACCACAATATCGGCAACCGATCCACTCCAGTATCGGTCCAGCCTTAATTATGGATGTAGGTATTATTCCAATACAACAAAATAGGCATACTTTTGATGAGTGAAGGAAAGCAGGGAAAACAACCCAGGCGGGAATAATGTACTACAGACAGAAAAGTTTATTTAATGAAAAAGTACATTGTCCCTGTGGACATATTTACATAATGTGGCATATGAAACAGATACATAATGCGGCATATGAAAAAAAAAAGGTACCTTGACATTCACAGCATACAAGAGCTGGTCAAAATTGGTCTCCAAGGATGCCTTCAAAAATTAAACACATTACTCAGGTTACAACGGATGTACTAACTGTGTAGATCATGTGAGATTTTGCATCATAATCCCCTAATCTGGCTTTATTACACACCCAAACTACGCTGAGGCAGTAACCCATTCGAGCAAACAAACCATACTCGCTGAAGGGGGAATGTTGAGGGTAACTGAGGAATGAAAACTGCAAACAACTCAAATATATATTAATCAGAAACTAGGATGAAACAAAGCGGGGGAACGGGGCATTGTATTAATTCACTGTACGACGTGGGCGAGCTAGTGTTGGGCTTTTGGTGCTGCAATTCTACAAACTATTGGTCTGGTCTACACTGCCCAATTTGTCGTCGCACTGGCATTTCTTTCTGTTGGGGCACTCCGACTGGGACACGGTTGCAATTGTTACTGAAACCTACCACCAACTGCCTGATCAATATTGCAAAAATGTTTTTCTTTTTGGGTTACGACGTAATCAACGAAAAAAATCAACGTATGTTTGCCCTTCCTTTGTTACTGTTCCTACGTAATTGGCAATACTCTCCACGTTGAAGCTAGCTCGCCCAGTTTCATCGCTGCTGTGTCAAGAAAGAACCTGGTTGCCCTTTTTCATTGGTAACGTGAAAAGAATGAACACGCGCACCCTATCGCATTATGTACCGAACACTCATTTTCCCCCATTTATGGTCCGACCTTACCAAATATACAGGGTGGCCCAAAAGTATGTTGCACCCCACCCAAAACCCTACAGAATTGGAATTAGGCACCTGACTCATAGGACTTTGTTTTGCTCCAAGATGGGGCGCTCTGCCCCCCTCAACCCCCAGATATAAAATTTACCTTTTTCCTACGAGAAGTAGACGTTTGGTTCCAATTGGAGAAATACGCGCATGGCCCAGACAACGTGATTGCCGAAAATGGAATGCTAACTGTATAATTACATCTTCAATGTAGCCCCCACACCCACATGAGTGCTTCCCTGCATGGTGCATCCATCAAATGCCCTACAGCACTGGGAATACAAGCCTGACAAATAGGACCAAGGTTTGTCCCTAAAATGGGGGTCACTGCATAAGCTTGCATTGGGTCGCCAGGCCCCCCTCAACCCCCAGATACAAAGTTCATCTACGTTCCTTAAACTAAACAGAATAAAAACACCCATGGGTTCTGAACGTTCAAGCAATATGTCTCAAGTAATGCGTCTCAAGAAATAAGCTATCCCCCCCCCCCCCGCGGGGTCAAGCGTCATCAAATGACGAACAGGCATAGCTGATAGTGCCTGCGCCAGGGGTGGTTCCACAGGGGGGAGGGCAAGAGCCCCCCGTCGGGGAAGCCTTGCTCCCCTGTCGGGAGTAACCGAGATTGTCATCGGGAAACAGGCGGAATACGGAGTCTGCATGACGACATAAAATTCATAAAAATTTTAGGGGGAAAAAGTTCAAAATAGAGTTTCCCGTTTTGTTGCCAGTAGTCCTACTTTTGCTACCTCACCACATCCACATTTTAAGAGCTGTCTTATTTAAGGCAGAAACGTCAATTAAATATGTACAAAACAAAACTTGTTAAGGATTCTACCCAAATTTTCGTCGTTTGAATTCGTGATACCAATGAGCTGAGCGAAAAAGGTGTGCAGTAAGTGGCTAAACTAAATATTGATTTGCTGCGTTAGACCGACAACGCCATCATTTCACAAGCATTTTAGTTATGAGACACGTTTGGGATCTCAACGCCTTACTAGTTATATCTAAAAGGAGAAGGTCCGATTTTAAAAGCCCAACGCACTATGTGAAGTTTGTGAGGGGTCACACGGACCCCAAACAAAAGGAGCAATAGCAGCCCAGTGGTCAGAGTCCCGGCCTCCCAACCAAGAGAACGCCAACTTAAATTTAATGTCTAGCCAATACAGAACTTAAAAAAAAATGCACTATGCTCACAAATGGCTGTGTACCTTTTAGGCCCAATTGTGTGTTCTTGCTATGGTTATAGCCGAAACGTCAGCCAAATTTGTACAAAACAAAACTTGTTAAGCTATCCTTCCCACTTTTCGTCAGTTGGAATATGATAATAATTAACTGATATCATTCCACCGGGAAAAGGCCACCAAGGTTAATCCTGTTAGCCAAGTTAATGGACGTTAAATGAAAACTTGAACATTGCTACCACTAGTAGCAATCTTCTAGTTTTCATTTAACTTTCGAACTATTAGTATGTGCGATTAACTTGGCTAATAGGATTAACCTTTGTGGCCCTTACCTGGTGGAATGATATCACTACCTTCAAAGGCCGATCCTTTTTGGAAACTTGGCGGCTTTTTACGCCAGTTTTGGTTTTGGGTTGTAACAATTACCTCCATAAAAACCGAGAAAATCATCAAAATTGAAGACTAAGTTGGCGGTTTGATTTGCTAGTAGCTCTTTTCCTCTTAGTCCATCGCCACCGTGATTTAAAACTAATTCTCAGTTAATTCAGGAACGTCAGCTAAATCTTCCACCATTTAAAAAGTAAGCAACAATACTTTTCAAACCTAAATTATTCAGTGTTAGTTAACGTTAAAAATGTAAATTCATGAGTTAATTTAATTTGTAAATAAAATGTACAACAAAAAAACAGAATTTTGGTCGTAATTAGGTTTTTACGACCTTTCATGCTAAAGAATGTTTACAAAAAACATCCGAAGTTTGCTTAACAATGTGGTGCTAACGTGTCTCGGGAAGCTGAAAATAGGCCCTAAAATAGCCTAACATGCTTCAGTTCCCAGCTTTGGCTGGGGGAGCTTACAGCCCTCCCCAGACCCCCTAGCTGCTTTCGTCAGGCCCCCGTCAAAGTAAAACAAATTTGAACAATAAAATTTTCATTTTCTTTGTTCCGTCGGGGAATCATTGCCCCCCAGCTGGAGTTGGCTGGCGCCACTACTAGCCTGCACTCTTTAATTACAGGTCGGTGTCAAGAATCAACTGTCCAACCCAGGGGTATTAGTCGTGGTTATTGTAGGGAACATAAATAAACTTGGTAACTAGAGGTGGGGGGGCAGGGTGCCCCAATGGAAGGTCATGCATATGCCCCCCCCCCCATTTTAGGGACAAACATTCGTCCTATGTGTCAGGTGTGTAATCTCAGTGCTGTAGAACCTTTCGTGAGTCCACCAGACAATTTCCCACACCGTGCAGGTAAGCCCTCATGAGGGTGTGCGAGCTACAATGAAGATCTAATAAAACACATCCAGTTTATCTCACTAGCTTGCCGTTTTGGGCGATCAGGTTGCATGGGTCATACACGTAATTCCACAATTGGAAGCAAACGTCTATTTCTCACAGGAACAAAAATAAGTTTCATAACTGGGGATTGAGGGCGGCAGGGCGCACCAATCCAATCCAAGCAATGGCCCCCATTTTAGGAACAAACTTCGGCTCTGTGTGTCGGGTATGTAACCTCAGTGCTGTAAAACATTTGATGGGTGCACCAGACAATTTCCTGTACCGTGCAGGGAAGCACTCATGTGGGCTACGTGGATGACGTAATAAAACGCATCCAGTTTATCCAATTAGCATGCTGTTTTTGGCTATCACATTGTCTGGGCCATGCGCATATTTCCCCAATTGGAACCAAACGTCTACTTCTTACAGGAAAAAAGTTAAAGTTTATATCGGGGTTGAGGGGCAGGGCGCCCCGCCCCAACACAAGCTCAGTGTGTGGCCCCCATCTTGGAGACAAAACAAAGTCCTACGAGTCAGGTGCCTAATTTCAATTCTGTAGGGCTTTTGGTGGGGTGCAACAGACTTTTGGACCAC
>JAHWFP010069374.1:0-15987 GCA_023313725.1 Lithobius niger | reverse complement strand
AACACTCCTTTGAATGGCCGAACCATTCGGAACTTGGCGGCCCCTTTTACCAGTTTTGGTTTTTGATATGGTTAATATAAGGGTGAGGTTAAAAAGGAAACAATGTTCAAGTTGTTTAGGCCGAAAGAAAGACTTACGTTTTGTCAGTTAAACAATGGTTAAGGGAGTGTTTCTTGCTCTTAACATTGGTTGTTAAGCAGTCGACCAAGATTGAACAGTATTGTTCTACATTTGTACTGATAGGCAAGAATCGATCTTATTACAATATATCGTGTATCGTGAGCTTTTGGCTTATTCTACAACTGGATAGTATGACTTGCAATAATGCGACGATACTAAGGTTCAACATCCTGATAGCACACTCGAGGCTGCTGTGAGCATGGCCGGCTCCATTACTGAAGCCCTGGTCAGTCCCCACCTAGGTGACACGGGTCAGCTGTACGCTACGCAGAAATAGGACGATAATATCAATTTACCCACACTGCTCGTCACAAAGCTGTGAAATTAGTTTCCCACATAAAACTTGTCGTTCTTCCCAGTGAAATTCACGCCAAGGCAGCTATCCACAGTCCTAGACAATTGCACAAGAGAGCAACTTGAAAAACGCCACAGAGACAACAACTGAAGAGCTTTACATGGGAAGAAACGTAGCCTGTGTACAAGGCTATCATCTAAACCTCACAATTTTTGATGTGACAGAATTTCCAAAGCGTGGACACCGAACCACTTCAGTGATTATCAATTAAGCTTGAGCGATCACGGTTTGGACCACAAACTCAGTGGCAGCCATTTTTTGCTCAGATTACTACTTTCTATGGTGAAAACTTGATGGGTCCCTTTAACCTTATGGGGTTTTTGCATGATTACATTTTACAATGTGTCTGTTATTACGAATGATTTCATTTGTACTCCATTGTCTGTACAAGCTGCTGCTGCTTTGTTGATTTTCTAAGCGTATTCAAGTCGGGTTTGAGAGAATGATAACATGAAAGTTGCTAGTAATTGAGACAGTATTTTCGTACTATAAACATTAAAAGTGATTCATGCAACTTAAATTGGCATCTAATCTATCGACATAATAATTACATTATGGTGCACTGATTCTACTCCTACTACTACTACTACTACTATACTACTCAGTGCTGCTTAATTCCGTGCCTAACAATTAAGTTAACATTTTTCTTCAGTTTTCGTCACTCTTAGTGCACGTGTTATACATTTTCTGCCGTGCCTGCCAAATCAAATTTTCGTCAAAATTCAGGATTGTTGACGGGTAAAACGAAAGAATTCCCCTTTCAGCTAAACGAATATACTTTTTTTTAACCAAATTTAGATGTGGTGTTGATTTTGGCAGCCTGCAACAACAGAAAGGCGTATTTATTTCGTTGATGAGCTGAATTGTTTCTGAGTGGGCAGCAACAATCACTACGCACGAGTGTTGATACTCTGTGAATGATTTTATTTTATTTGATTTGTTTATTGATCTATAAAGGTCTACATATACCTGTGCGCTCATGCTAACCTACTTAATGCTAAACCAGGACAACCAGGTCACCAGAGAACCACAAAATACAGAGAAGGGGGAACACTGGGATGAACCAGAGAGAGAGAGAGAGACAATAGGGGAGCTCTGGGGAACACAAGGGAAACCAAGACCCCCATAACGGAAATACTCATAATTAACGCAAATACGCACATTACTTCTGCCTCATCAAAAAACGCTAACAATATTGTGTGTGTCCAGTTTTGTCCTACTTGATATTGACAAGTAAATGAAAAATAAATGAAAAATAAATTACAACAATTTTGCAGTGGACGTCGTGGAATGGCATCGCCGGCGGGCTAAAGATTTGGTCTTTGCTACAGCCAGTATGGAATAGAAATGCACTAAAGAAATTACATTCCCGCGAAGAAATCATCATCCAGTTTGTTTAATTTTAAAACAATTCCAGCTTCATTGCGTATATATTTACGTTAACCAATGGAGAAGCGACTGAAGGGATGTGCTGATTGAATGAGCGAAGCGAAAGAGAATCAGCGTTTATTAGAGTGTGCGCAAAAATGAGATTCAAGAAACTTAGTTCGGTGAAACACGAATATACACATGAGCGACCTAAACTTACCAATGTTGCAAACGGTGCATACAACACCATGGCTTCAGCTAGCATTACAATTATAAGCCGTATAAGCACTTCCCAATACAAATAGAATAATTATAAACCGTTCCATGTAGCATTGTTCCTAACATTTTATCTAAGATTGTAAAGAAGGCAAGCAATTTTAGAAAGTTTTAGAGGCGAACATATCACTGGTTATTGTCCTCGGATGATACGGAATCCTTGTTAAACAATTAGCTAATTATGGATGTGTCGTTTCATGTTGTTAGCCTAGTATAGTGTGTTCGTTAACTTATTTCCCGATTTTCTTATGAACCCATTGTAGTTATTGTTTTATATTCACTTTACTTAAAATGTATACGATCTAATTCACGGTCTTTAAAGATATGAATTTTATTGGTTCCTGTTAATTAATGGAGCATAAGTGCATGCAGTTGTTAAAGGCTGTACATGTACATACGACGCTACGGATAACTAATTGTTAGGTTTTCGTGTTCGTGTCATTAAATATTTTTATTTCGTATTGTTTAATGTGTTCTAAGATTTTCTCTTTACATTATAAGTAATTGTGATGCGTTATAATTTATTTTATGTGCTAGAATATCTCCGTCAGTTATATTTTACTGGAAATTTGCATAAGTTAATAATATTTATATCATTCAAGGCTTATATACTCCATGAATATATATATTTAGGTAAGTAGTTATCTAACGAGAATTATTCTATAAGAGTTTTAACCCTGGCTCGTGCCCTGGCGTTTTTTCGTTTTTTACATGCCTGTTGAGTTGGTATAGTATTGGCAGTATGTTGTTTTGATTATTGGGGTCAGAATTAGATCGAAAAGAGTGAGGTGTCTAAGGCTGTGCCAGCAGACGCGGTTATACAGTCGTCTTAGTCAGGTTTTTGAAATTTATATTTTATTGGTCTTTATGCTTGTTCTTATTTTATTATACAATGAAATGTATACTAGTATTTTCTGGTAGGAATATTACGAAATAGCATTTGAAGCGATTATTGATTATTAAAAACCAGGATTAGATACCCTGCTATTTATTGGACGATTATTTTTAGCAGTATTAGAGATTGAAACTTAAAGGGTTTGGCGGCATTATTAGTCATTCTAGCGAAATCTGTAATTTAATCGATAGTCCGCGTGTGACCTTACCAAGATTAGTATTTATAATATGTATATCGTTGTTGTTAATTGGACTTAAAAGATTTCTTTTACAATTTTATTCAAAAAAATTACAAATCAAGGTGCAATTTATTTTTTTGGTTATTATGGATTACATTATTTATATGAGCTAATTAAGGAATTAAAAACTTTATGAGGGTGGATTTAGGATTACAATTTTCTTATAGTATGGGATAATGAAATTGCTCTGAAATGTGTACACATCGCCCATCAATCTCGCTATCCTGCGTGAGAAGTCGTAACAAAGTAGGCACGCCGGAAGGTGTGCTTAGTAATTAGGATGCAGTTAAGAAGATAACTCATTTACACTGAGTAGTGATTATTGTTAAAGATCTAGTATAATTAAGTTTTTACGTTATTAGTGTTTTTTTGAATTATGATTTATTTTGTAGTTTGTAGTGAATTTGATTTTATTAAGAAATTTACTGAGAAGGGTGTTAGATTGTGTTGGTTTAGATTTTATTGGATACCTTTTGTATTAGGGAAGAACTAAATATTTAATTTATATTGAAATCTCGATTGCAAATGATCTACTAAAATTTAGTAATTGATGTGTCAATCAATATAATTGGGTAATTTTTAGTTGTGGTGATATGCTTGGCGTATTGGCGTGCATCTAGTTGTTTGCTTATTTATTTTAAGTCAGGTTTAGTGTAATTATTTATTTTTATTTAACTAGATTAAGCTTTTGGGGGGTTAGCTCAAGAAGCTCAAGGAAATATGTAAGAGGTAGATTGTAGGTAGTCTTAGACGTGGACATCCATAATTGTGTTATAACATGTAGTTAAATATTTATTAGTGAATCTTTTCGCGCAAACTATTATTTGATGTCTATTTACTGTGATTAATAATGTTTTTATTAGTGGGGGACTATTTAAGTCTGTTGTTTATATTATAAATTCATATGAAGAATTCGGAAAATTTGATTTTTCATCTGTTTATCAAAAACATTGCTTTTTGAACTACAATGAAAAGTAATGCCTGCCCTATGATGATTTTAATGGCCGCAATATTTTGACTGTGCGAAGGTAGCATAATCAATTGTCTTTTATTTGGAGTCTGGAATGAATGGTAAAATGTAATAATAGCTGTTTTATGTGAATTTCTCTGAATTTTTATGTTAGATGAAGATACTTAAATAATCTTAAAAGATGAGAAGACCCCATCAAGTTTAACATGTGATTTGTTGTTATGGTTGTGTGTGAAATGAGAAGTGTTTTTTGGGAGCAATTGTAAAATAATGGAAACTATTACTTGATGACTATATTTGCTATTAGATTATTATTGTATGATCTAGTTGTTTGATTAAGAGAATAAATTACTGTGGGGATAACAGCATAATCTTTCTATAGAGTTCTTATCGATGGGAAGGATTACGACCTCGATGTTGCATTAAGATACCTTTTAGGCGCAGCTGTTTGATGGGGTAGTCTGTTCGACTATTAAATTCTTACATGATCTGAGTTCAGACTGGCGTGAGCCAGGTCCGTTTCTGTCTTTATGAGTAAAATTGTTAAGGCTTAAAGTACGAAAGGATTGGTTTTAATCAATAGTTTACTCTTAGTATTAACTATGCGTTAAATTTAGAATTTAAAGAGGACCCCTAAGTCAGAGTCCGTCTGATGGCAGAGTTAAAATGCAATGAGCTTAAGTCTCGTTTATGGCCTATTCCTCATTAATTGCCATTAAGTTTGGTTAATTATATTTTGCTTGCTGTTTGTGTACTCATTAGTGTTGCTTTTTTAACACTGTTTGAGCATAAGGGGCTTGGATACATTCAATTCGTAAGGGACCAAACAAAGTTGGGCCCCCTGGGATGTAACAGCCTTTTTCTGATGCAATTAAACTACTTACTAAGGAAGGAGCATTTCCTTTTTCCTTTCAGTAGTAATTTCCTTCCTTGTTATTTATGTCCTGTATTCGCTTTATTTTTTAAGTTTAGGGGTATGATTAGTATGTCCCAGATTCTGGGGGTAGGGGGTTGATTTCTCTTTAGGATGTCTATTTGTTTTGTCTTTTATTGCTATTAGTGTATAATACAATTACAGGATGGTTTTCTAACTCTAAGTAGCCTTATTAGGAGCCCTTCGTTCTGCAAAAAAATTTCCCAACTGATTTCTTTTTATTGCCTTTCGTGTGAGCGTATGTTCTTATGAGTTGTTCCATTTCTACTTAGAATTTACTTTCTTACGTACTTCAGTATTTTAAAATAAAACCGACATTTACATTTTTGCTACCTTTTCTTGCGGATTTTCAAATTTTTTTTTACCCTAAGGAGAGACTTCAAATGCAAAAGAGAAATTCGCCTGATAAATGCAAGTTATTTAAACTGGTCCCGATAATGTAAATTCTTACCAGTGTATATTGCCGAGCCTTCGGATTGTAGCATGTCAACGACCCTGGGTTTTCCAATTGGATTTCTCCAGCTGAATTGTTCCTCTCATCATCGTGGGGCAGCTAACCCAGTTTGGGTTCCTGTTCCCTAACACCAAAAAAAAACCGTTCGGTAACTGGACAGCTGCAACAATGAACCATTGTTTAATATTTAGCAATTGGACGGCCAACGACTTAAGACTACAAAGCGAGCAATAACTTTGGTATGTGTTTGGCCAGGGTGCAATTATGTATACTTAAGAAATGAAAAGCCGACTGGTGGTTAAACGGAAACTGAAAAAAAAAACAGAAATTACTATTAAAAAAAAAAAACTATGTACGCTTATCGACGAATTGTTTGATGATGTTGGTATTGTTGTTAAGTTACGTTAATGGTAAGCAAAAAAACAAAACAATAAAGATTGCCTGCTTATCGACGAATGTTGTGTTGTGTATTGTTTAGGTCAATGCCTTGGCTGAAATTTTCCTGGGTAGGATGCCGTTTAACTTGTCATATGCGTTTTTGCATTTCTAATTTTAACGTTTGTGATGTCGAGTAAAACAAATTATTTCTAGTAATGATTTCCAGTAATTGTACCTAGTAAAACTCAATTATTTCCTGCTAATAAAAACAAGTTTTTTCCGGTTAGTACAAAGAAAATAATTATATTTAGTTTTCCTAACCGTTTTGCCGACTGACCAAACATTGGAGGGTCTCGTCCCTGTTGATGTTAATGTAGGTTAGGTTAAGTACCTTTTGGTGGAATTTCTCCGGCAGGGTACGAGTGGAAGATAAGGACGAGCACACTTCTGTGTTTGGGGACTTGGCTAAATGGTTGGAAAAATTAAATAATATTTCGTATTTACTATTATAAAATAATGGAATATGTATTTACTAGACGCAATTACTGGAAATATTTCGTTTTTCTAGACGGCCCTGAACGCCAACATTATCACAAACATCAAATTAAATAACGTCAAACACGCCCGTTGACAGTGAACGACATGAAAAAGCAGACTTACAATAGTTTTCTTTTATTTTTTGTTTTCACGTCACAACATACGAACCACCCAGTTGTCTTTTCTCTTCCTTTCTCCTCTTGTTGGGTGATAAGGCAATTTCTCAGAAGGGTCCTGTGGTGCCTCGTGCTCGTGTAGATTCTGGCATGTCAAAGATCCTGGGGTTTCTGCTTGGATGTCTCCAGCTAAATTGTCCCTCTCATCGTCGTGGGACAGATAACCCAGTTTGGGTTCGTGCTCCCTAACAACAACATCAACAAACAATCACTATCTCAATTCCCTTGTTCGCCGAAGGAGCAATTCGGAATCAAGTAACAATGTTTGAACGTGTAAAAAATGACAATGACAATGAAGCTTTATTAATTTGTCAGTGACTTTAAATACAATCCAAAATGGAAGACAGATGTCATATGAAGCCATGTTAAATTGGACATAAAAATTTGTCAACTGGTCAGTCCATGAGACCTGCTGGCAAAATGGAACAGTACCGTAGCAAAACACAGGACAGGAGGGGACGGGGCAAAGATAATGATAAAACGAAGCAAACAGAAGTACAAATAAGAGAGCGACAAACGAGACAAGGTTTTACAGTAAGGTCGAAAATCAAGCAACTAATCTGTTGACAAAGCGGGAGAACGTAACAAAAACCGGACAAGACAGGACGGGCAACGAAAAGGACGAAATGACAAAATGAAGCAGACATGGACGAAAGTACAAACAAGAGAACAAACGGGACAAGGTCTTACAGGAAGCAATTAAGCGAACACACCAGATAACCATTTTTTTTAACCATTCAGGTGTTGGTAAATCACAAATTATCTAAAGATGCCTGCAGAACTGGTGAGTAAAGAGAGTTTCTCTGAAAATAGTAAAAAGAACTGCTTGCTTTGATTGTTTTACATGTAAAAACAGATAGAAAACAAAAACTAATTCGTATCAGTTAAGGTAAAGTTTAACTGAACCGAAGTCAAAACAGTAAAAAAAAGAATATAAATAAACCTTCCTGTAAGGTTTCATATACCGTAGTGTTTCTGCACTGTTTAGCCCACGTGAAACCTCACTGCTGTATTCATAAGGCTTACTGTTTTTACTTTAGAACACTATAGGTCACATTGGTTCATACTTCTTGGCTAAACGACATCGTTTAGGTATTTGCTGGGTGTCGTTGTTTATGGTTTGTTGTTGCTGTGTTAGTCGTGAGTTTGTTAGGTTCAGCTTGCGTTGTTGGTTGGGGGGCATTTTGTTTGCTACAGGGAGTAGTGAAAATTTGGGTTTCTGCTTTATGAGAACAATGGTGGGGGTAGGAAACATTGGATTTGATGTACCAAAGTGGTATAAATAATACATTGTGTTCAGTTGTGCCCTGCGTGGAAAGGTTTGGTCTGGGTGAACTGTATCACGTTTATTGTGTTTGGAAAGATGGATGATAGAAAGTGGTTTGGGATAGTAGGCTTACTCAGGAATGTAAAGAGCGGTATATGTATGGCATCGTATGATGTAAAATTATTCATTCGGTTTCCTCAACGATTGAATTCTGTCGCCACAATGTTGAGTAATTTTGGTTGTACTCGCTGAAAAATGCTGTGTTCTGACTGTTCACAAATCTGTGTACCAGCACAGCCAACGCACCGAAGTTGTGTGCCGGCCGTACAGTTTATGTAATGGAACTACACGTAATGGCTTACATCGACGGCAACATGCAATCTACGGAGTCAGCGCTCCTTAGTGCACCTTGACGTTAACAGAGCTGTTGTGCGCATGCTGCTAACCACCGCGTACACACGGGAGTTGGCACAGCGCCCAACAGTCGGGTGCGAGAGTGTCCTATTGTTCGACCCAGTTATAACCGGATCGCACTGGTTTAGCCGTAATCCTCTGGTTTCCAGGCTAGACCTCTGGCTGCTATATAACAGCCCGAGCCCGACCACTCGCTAGTTGGTGTTTGGGGTTCGGACTGAACGGTCAGAACCTCTGGAGCCTACAGGGTCAGTTAGAAGGATAAATTCTGGCTGATGCCTAATATGTGGTACTCTGTGTATGGACCCCTAGCCATACAGTAAGGAATGAATTGGAATTGAGTTCTTGAACTTGAAACCTCTCGTCCATTCCCTGAGTAGTTACACAAGTGCTTTGTACAGAAGAATGTGTTCTGTTGCTACACAAACAGTGGACTGCTAGTACACAACTCATATTTTGGCTGTGCTGGTACACAAAAATATGTAGCGTCAGAACACAGCATCTTCAGAGAGTGTTTTAATTGTTGTGTTGTTGTTGTATTCTGATGGTCCATGTCCTTGCCATTAAGACAGCCCCATTGTTTGT
This sequence comes from Lithobius niger, assembly GCA_023313725.1. NCBI lineage: Eukaryota > Metazoa > Arthropoda > Chilopoda > Lithobiomorpha > Lithobiidae > Lithobius > Lithobius niger. The sequence continues at coordinate 6,960 of JAHWFP010069374.1, read as the reverse complement.
TCCACGGATCACTTTCTTGCACTGCCATCGATTTTTGATTTTTTCACCATGACTACGTAAAGAAGTTGGCGCTGATGACCTAGCTATCGACGCGCCATGAAGCTCCAGTTCCCGCCTACTACGCAAATAATTTAATGACAGGTACAGGACTTTTAAACGCATAAAATAAATCTTTATGTTCCCACTATTTTTGACTTTTTCCTCTTACATTTATTTTAAACTAGTTTCTTACCTGACATTTCAAGCTTTCAGTCATCGGTGTAAAAACGGAAAACACCTCAGGCTTCAATAGTTACAGCATGATCGATTCACTTACCACATATCAGATCTCACAGCGGAGGACATGAACACGGAGACAACAACAGATGCCGCCGACAGTACTAACAATGGTTACAACACTATTTTTTGTTTACGCGACCGCCCACGCCATTTGGTTGTTGGTTGTTGAACTTGGTGGGTGTACCTAGTGTACCGTTGTTGAACTTGGCGAGCAACACACTAGCATGAGTCTTAAAAAGAGAAATACCAAACACCGGTAACAACGGAGCAGCAGCTTTTACTTAGTCCTTCCAGAATGACAAAGCACGTAAAGACATGTTGTAATCCTTGATCACCAAATTGTTGTCGTTGATCTCGCAGCTGATATGCATACCGTGACAACAACAAACTCTCATGACAATACCAACAATGGTTATAAAAATAGTTTTTTACGTGCCCGCCAACGCCATTTACGTGACCCCTTCGTAGGTCTGACCAGAGGGGGGAGCAAGTATGGCTTCTATCCCTACGCCCGTGCTTCAAAAACTAAAAAATAAAACTGCAAAAAGGCGTTCAGTGCGTTCAGTCGCCTACTAGCTCCGCTTACGACGGGTTCTACAAGGTGCCTTACTGACATAACCTTAACCCATGGTTCTACTAAAAAGAAGGAAAAAGAAAATCCTTGCTCACGGGCCATAATGTGTACTAATCCCAAAGAAAGATGTGAGGGCGCTCACAGAAAGTTTGGAGCCGTAGGCCCCATCAGACCTCGGGCGGCACTCCCCTTTCTCACCAGACATCATCAAAAGCACTCAGCAGCCGTACAGCCCTAGCTGTACACAAAGTTTCATTGCTGAAGACAAACTGGTGTATGCAGTAGCTCTGGCTAGAGGGTCAATGGAAATTAATATAGAGTAAAAAACAATAGTAGATTGCTAGTCATCACTCAGCAGTAGGATTTTAGCAATGGTTTTTAGACACATAGTTTTCCATGAAGGATTTGTGCCACAATCGTAAGCCTTTTTTTTTTGTTTTTTTTTTTTACAACAGAAGCAAATTCTTCGAAGTTCTACAAACTGCAGTGATATTTTTCACAACATTCCCATTAACAGCAAATTCTGTCTTCAGATAATAGATACTGAGCTAATGGTCGCCCTTTCCTTTCCTTTCCATGATTTTATTGAGGCCATGACCTATTGTCGAATGCCCCAACTGACAAATTACAACACCTCAAACCCCACTACACCAAGCCGCATCAACATGCGGCAAACTAACAGCAACATCCACTCCAAGTAACACACTACAACAATTACACCACAAGAAATACGGGGCACCAAGTCTGCACCTCACCACTCGTTACGCTACATCAGCACACGCATCTGTACTCCGTCAAACTCCAGCTCACTGGCACGCCCAGTTGTTCCAGGGTCGCCCTGTTATAGTCACTAACAATGAGTTGAACTTCAATAATGGCAGGTGTGGTTGAACTTGGCGGGCGACACACTAGCGTGTATCTTAATGCAGTGAAATTTTAACTTGTCGGCACATCTCCTTATGGACGCAGAGTCAATGACAGAACATGTAAAGTGGACTGGAATCTACCAAATACATCCAGACTTGCTGATCATTTTTTTTATCATTGGTTCCCGCAGACTCGCGTTCACCAAACACTTTATTTAGGGCCAAAATTTTAAGGAAATTTTTGACACGAATTAGTTGCTATTTCCTCCTAACACGCTTGCCTTGAAGCTATTAAGGGTGCACTTATACCGCTAGACCTCGCTCGCCAAAAGCTATTTGCTAGTCAATCGTCATTTGAAGGTATAATAGAAACAAGTCATTAGTGAAAATCACACACTAGGTGTTTCCACTTTACTTTTACCTCCAGCATTTTTGTGTTTGTTTATTTCTGTCGTTATTCATTAACAAATAGTTAATAAGTAACTCTTTATTCATAATATTCCTCCAAACGGAATACGGTCATACGTAGACAACTAATGTATTACGTCTAACAAAAAGAGCAAAGTACAACGACAGTTTTAAATATTGCATTAATATTTCCTCATTTCTCAGCATTTCTTAAATTTGCTCGTTTTTGCACAATTAAAAACGTTTAGCAGTGATCAAACGCTAGAAAATATTGCATATCCTAATGAGAATTCAAATTTCAACATGGTGCCCACTTTGTGTTTGTCGAGTCGAAAACAGACCATCGAATCCTGGCATCAGGGGGTAGTAACTCTTAAAGTCGCAATGACGCAACGTAACGTCACAGAACTGTTAATAGCGCTCACCGCTTGACAAGGACCGCAGAAGCGCCGACAACATGGCGCTGGAAATCGTAGCTTAAGCCGGCCCACATTGGAGTTCAAAGATGCCGGCAAATAAACATTACAAACCGCATTTATGGCATATGTAGTTAACATTGCACCTTCACCAAATTCGCTCTCTTTATTGTTGTTTGTCATCCATTCTTAAGCTGCGTGATCGCAACGTACGGATGCTTATTGGGATACACCACAACTTTTTTTTACACATTGAAACCGGAATAAGACGGTCACCGGCGCGGACGCAGTTTATCGTATATCGGCGTAGGTTGCAGTGCATCTTTTCTGGTGTTGGAACCGAAGTTCGGTATTATGAACGTTTTGTAATGTAGGAATAAAAAATTTTGTGTGTTGTCCCAATGAGCCGCCGTAGGAACAACACACGTTTCTTCCTATTTGCCCTCCAAACTCGTGCCCTCGTGATCGCCTGTCGAGTGTTGCTTTCCATACAAACTTGCTCCTCCCATAACGCAGCGACTATATTGCTCGAAGCTGGCATTCAGATTTCCGTCCGCCGTCTCTACTGTGGTGGGCACTGTTTTTTTTCTTCCCATAAATCAACGCCTTTCTGCTGCATACATCACACGTGGTACCTGGGGACAACTAACTAGACATAATTTTAGCATCACATAATTTATATAAGATCGCTTAGGTTAACAATCGGGAGTACACAAATGTTTTCGGGACACTGACAGGTGGCGGCATATAGCGACAAAGCGCAGCACCAAAGAACGTCAGCGCAAAGCCGACTGAGATATGTAAAAGCCTTATCAGCGGCGTCATACAGCTTCAAGGGGCAAGGCATTTCCGTGCCCGCGACCAGCTTTTAATTTATCGCCGTTTCTGTCGCTGTTATACAGAGAATGAACTCTTCCTCTCTCCTTCTCTCACCACGACCCGTACTGACGTTGTATTTCTCGTGTTTTGTTTAAAGTAAATAAATAAATTGCCTAAAACTTATTGTGGAAGGGGTGGAGTAGGTAGAAAACAGAAAAACATACCTATCTGTATTTGAAGGATTACAACGGCATTTAGGCTAAACAGAGCCTTCACGCCCAGCATTTTTGGCGCCCTTTCCGCTTCCGGTACAGGAAGGGGGATCGTTCCATCCCTTCAGCCTCTTCAGCCCCCCCAAGGCAACCAACCTTAGGCAATTAACGTTTCCCACTGAGGAAGTTTTACATTGAAAATGGTTTGTAAACGAAGAGAAATGAGACTGCAGGGGAAAATGAAAAACAGGGCCCGCCTCACCATGTTTTCACTTGAACCTCTTGAACTTCGTAGGATTAAATTTGAACTCCTACTGACTTACAGGATACTTAACCACCAAATGGAAGGACCTTTACTATTATTTGATCTGGCTACAACCATCGGCCGTACTAGAGGCCATAATTAGAAATTTTCCCTTCCCTCTGCTCGTTTGGAACGTCAGGGAAACTTTTCTTGGTGAGAATTGTCCACCTTTGGAATGCCATGGGTTCGGACATTGTCATTGCTCGCTCCCTGTCCATCATCCAATCTAGGCTTTCTCAGGAACCCCTCCACACTTTCCTGAAGTGACCCATATAGCCTGGAAACGGTGTCAGTGGACCAACCCCCTTCCATTTCCCTCCCAGCGTAGTGGCTGGGTAGACAAATAATTGTTATTATTGTTAGGATATGTATTCGGGCGACCCGAGTTCAATTCCCGGTCACACGAAATTTAGGCAATGACATGGTATGATCACTTGTTTTGATCATTTTTTTCGTCTGGGTAGCTGTACACTGGGCTTCACTTCAGTCCTCAGTTGCTACGTCGGGTATCTCTATACGCGATGGTTTGTAAGTACACAGTTAGCGATGGTCGTACCGTCTACCTGGGGGTTATACTGGGAGATGATTGCATCGCAGCCCGTATCATATGTTAGTAACAGTTAAATGGATCTGTAAAGCATGTCGAACTCTGGGTCAGTGGCGCACCCAAAGGTGGTCAAAAGGGGGCACTTGCCCCTCCCAAGACCCGGGATTAACAGTAGTACTGAGCAATTCCCAGCACTTCGATTTTTGTTTCTACTGACACCAGAAGGTCCCTCGTTTTGCGTCAAGATGGATAAAGTTGGTATATGTTACAAAGCTCTCAAGAACCCAAATTAGTTCTCCAAGCCAGTGTTTCGTCTCCTCCACCTCCACTCCACACCCTCCAAAGTGTGAAAAATTATTTGCATTGACGCTGAACAAATTAACAAGTGCGGAATTTGTTGCCATTAATAAAATTTCTCAAATTTCGTAAAAGCATGAAAAACCACTAACGTTGTTAAAAATGCGTTAGCGTTCGGACCCTTTTTTTTTTTGCCCCCTCCAGACAAATTCCTGGATGCACTACTGATCTGGGTTCTGTTTTTCAGCGATGCTAAATAGTTTCGACCTGGAGAAAACCTCCGATTCAGGCTTTCGTTTATGTGTTAATACAGAGTTTCGCTTTAATTTTAGCTGGGAAACGTAGAAAGAATTTCCATCTTGAAATGCTTTCCCTTCAAAGGTGAAATGCTCTGCTGAAAGAACATTCCATTTTTGCCGATGAAATTCATTGCCGTCGTAATCTCTAAATGCAGCGGAGCGAAGACTGCAATTACAGACGGACAGCAGGGGGATGATTTAATACGTCAAACCACGACGCAATCGAATTGAAATTAAAACGTAGGCCCGTGTCAAGCTTTGAATATATACGGCCGCCCTCCCCCCCTCCCCACGTCATGTACTCAACTACTCAATATGCAAGGGCAATGTTGATCGCTCCGCTTAAATGGTGACCCCCTGGGTCCTAAAGAGGTCCGTGTTGCATTTAATACATACAGGCGGCATCCAGGTTGGTGTGGTAGCCACAAGCTAACGTATTACCAATTCGGACATCACGGCTTAACCGGGGGTTTCAGAAAGCAACCACTCAGTGGACGGCACCATTTCATCAGGGAATTAATATCACCGAATTCAATTAATCAGCGAAACACCACATGATTAATATACATAGGGTTGGAATAGACGGCTTACAGAATAAGTTGCTTGGGACAGTGAAGCAAGGGGAGTATACGAGGGGTGTGCGACACCCGAACACGACAATATGTGTCGCAGAAAGGGTTAATACATTGGGCAAACAGCTAAATTTGTGGTCAAGCAGCAAACAGAAAGCTCGATTTATGAGCTAAAGTTCACCTTAGGTGGCGATCGATGGTGGCATTGCGTTTTGCATTGCGCGCGTCAAATGTGTAGAAAGTTCCTAGAAAAGATAAATGAGAGATTATACGTATTTTTTTGTTGTTGTCAGAATAACGCAAAATTTGTGAACGTAAACAACTAAATTTGGCCCGGATCAAGAATGGTAATGAGAAAATATTAAACTTGGACCATAATTAGAAAGATTGTGTGTCTGTGTTTGTGTTACGGAATAAGGATAACGTTGATTTATGATGTACGTTGTTGACAACGAGATTGTTTCCGGGAGATTTATTTTTTCTTAATTTTGGGAAGCCTGAATTTGCCTTAATTTTCTTGTCAAGACAAGATTGGTTTGAGTTGTTGCGAATTTTCCTTTAAATTTATGTTTTAATTAACTGGTAACTGCGTAAACAGTAAGTGTGTCATTTAAACAACAGCGTTTAGGGAAAAAAATAACACCCCATGTCAGTCAGGCACAGCCTTTCAAAATTCCCAAACCAAACTCGTCCTATCTGGAGTCAGAGCGACTCACACTTGATTTCATACCTCCGGTGTTGTTGTACCTGACTGTCTCCAGACGGATGAGTTTAGGTGAGTTTGGCTTGGTGGTTATCGAAGGCACTGAATGACAAAACCACGAAATCAACAGTTGCTGGTACTAGGGTTCGGACGAACAGGGAAAAATATAGTATTCAAATATTTGCAAAGAAAAAATATTCGAGTATTCGTTCAAACACAATTTTCCCCCATGTTTAGCCCCAACCTCCCCTACCACCCCCCCACCCCCCAAAAAAAAAATAACTGCAAAACTGTTGACTAAGCAGACCTTTGCAAACATTTGCAATGCCGTTTAGCAAGAGACAAATTGACACAGAAAAGCAAGCAGTGACGGCGTCAGGACTGAATTGTTTGGGGGGGCCGACAGAGGGCACATCTGGAAACAGAGTGGGCCAAGGACTTTTTTTCAAAGGCAACCACATTAGACACTTTTATTCCGTTTAATTCAACCTGAACTCAACCTAAGCTTCAATGTAGTGCAATTTATTTCTAAAATAAGCCCCATAAACACACAAGAAACACACAAAATAAATTAGGCTATCGCATAGCATATTGCAAAGTTGCTAATATATATTAAAAAAAAATTTTTTTAATCAAAGCTCTGTTTATTCATATGATTTCAAGT
>JAHWFP010069370.1:0-11428 GCA_023313725.1 Lithobius niger | reverse complement strand
AACGTCTCTTGTTGCAAGAAGTAAGTGTAAACACATTTTTTTTCCGTTTAGTGCCGTACTGCAGTTTCTTAATATTTCGTGTGTTTTTTTTTGTTTGTTTTTTTTTTCTGTGGAAAAACACTTTTTGTATCCTTGACAGAGGAAATAGGCGTCGATGTACTCCGTCGAGTTGGGAAACACAAAGAGAACAAGACCATCATAATTACTATGACGTTTTACGCAATTATGTTATTAATGAACCAAGACAAATATTGACGAAAGAAGGTAATTAAATTTTAGCGTTACTTTATAGCAAAACGATAGAGCCTCGTGGCTGTGACGCCACGTTAATTATTCTTGCTTCCTGGGCTCAACTTTATGTTGACGCATGTGCAGAAATGTTTCCCCCTCGCTGATAATGCATAGAGGAACATAATTTTATACAATAGACTCTCGATACAACTAACTTGTAAATAAGGAATTCTCCCTATAAAGGGCACTTTTTAACCATTTGGTTGGCTGCCTTCTGTTCGTATACATGGTGGCGTTCAAAACTTCATGATAAAATATCCTGATTTTTCCAGGTTTTCCAAGCCAATCCTGAAATTTTTCCCTGATGTGTTTTCGATCGCAAGGAGATACAGTACATGGCTATAAAAAGGTTTTGTTTTTTTTCATATTTTACTTAAATCGGCGCAATAACTACATCGCATCTTTGCTAAATCAAAAATTGCACTGCCGTAACTGAGACTGCAAAAAGCAGAAAGTTAAAAAGCACTCTAGTTATTAAAAATACAAAACAGAGTAGCCATCAAGTGCTGGTGAAAATACGAAATCACGACGTTTCGGTTCCTAGGTCGGAACCGTTTTCAGGTTAAGTGTTTAAAACATGTCAAACAACATAAAAATAAAAATTAATGAAATAAATATTAATGAAATAACAGCAGAGCTGGGTCATAGATATAAAACGTACAAGTCATGAGGATGTATAAGGTTCCATGCTAAAAACTAAAACCAAATAAAATAAAAGTCAGCACAATTCAACAGAATGTGCCAACAGTGACACCTGACTCACCCAAGTCTGCTGGTCGAAAGATGAGAGAACTCGGTCGGCTATGCTTTAAATAGTGGGTCCCTGGATTTTGATTGGTGGAAATGTGTTGCTGCCAGAGTCATTGCATAACTTAATGTAGTCTTGTAGGTGATTGGCTGTAGGCATTAGGAGATTATGAACAAGTGGTTTGGTTTAATGAACACAATGTGTTTTCAAGTTTTCGCGTGTTTTGGTGTTAGGAATTAGAAAAACAAAATTTTTGTTTGCGAAATTTCGGGTTTATGCCCTGTTTTTTGAAAGTGTTGTATGCTGAAGAAAAAAATGTCCAATGTACTGCAGGAAAGTTGTATCGAAAATGAGCTCAACATCCTCAAGAAAAATGGGGATGTCTCAAGTTAATTCGTCAAGTGGCGTGGAGTCGTGGAGGAGTTTTTTCTTTAAAGTTTTAAGATTAAGTCCACGATCCAAGGAGGGAAACTTAGGTTTTACGTCAAAAGATGTCCTGCTAAGCTATAGCCAACAGGAACAAGAATGCCTGTAAGATTCTTAAGCCACCCGCGCACTGAGGGACTTGGCCGCGGGGCCAGGGCGCTGCAGCCAATTAGAATGCTTACCGTTTATGTAAAACCACGCACTAATAATTTTCATTGGCTGCAGCAACCTGGCCGCGCGGCCAAGTCGCTGAGTGCGCGGGCGGCCTTAATGACAGCTAACGAGTTAGGGACAGTATGTTTGCCTTCAGCTAAAAGTTTAGGGTTGGGGCCACCATTTTGACTAGTGCTTAGTTTGGGGCTTTTTGGCCGCTAGTAATTAACCGTAGAGGGTTATTATCTTTGTGGGTTTTGATTTTTGGAAACACAAAAGGGGGTACAGGTGGTCCTCAAGCTTGTAATCATCACTACGGTAGAGTTCAGTTTACCAAGTTTAATAAGTTTTTTGAAGAACTTTTTAATGAGGGTCGAAAATTTAGAGGTATAGGGTTGTGCAAGTTTGCAATAGAGATCAGTGTTGTTAACTCCTGAAAAACGTTTTTCATGAATGTCGTTTTGAAGACATAAAAACGCTGACGAGTTAGTTACTCTTATCAGACTACAAAATGCGAATATCCGTTTTTTATTTTAAATAAATTGCCGGATTTGTGATACTTGAAGCAAGTGTGGCGTTATTGCTATAACTCAGTTTCAAGTTGGCCCTAAGCGATTGGCGAGCAAGTGAACGGATTCCGTATACCTGTGGGGGCATCTGATAGTGCCAGATTCCAGTTTAGCAATAAAATGAGGAAGTAAAGTTTTAATATTAGGTGTTGGTACAAACTTGGGATCCAGAGACAAAAAATATTGAAGGGGGCGGAGGTCGGGTCAATTGCGTAGCATGGCCCGTCTGCCCTGTTATTGTTTTAATTTTTCTATTGTTTGACATGTTTTAAACCCTTCCCTTGAAAACGGTTTCGATCTTGGAACCGAAACGTCGTGAATTCGTCTTTCACCTGCACTTGATGGCTAGTCTGCATATATTTTTAATTACTAAAGTGATTTTTTTAACTTTCTGCTTCTTTTTTTTTTTTTTGAAACGGAAACAAATCGTATCATTAACGTAAGAATTAACAATTTTGTTTAATTGTAAATTCATTTCTTTACAAGTGGAGGCATGATAGATGGATGAAGACTATAATTTCATATGCATGGTAAATTGGAAATAACGCCATTAGCGAAAATCACACACTATAAATAACGTAGTACAGTAAGCCGCTTTTATGCCGTAAGTTTCATTCAAGTGACGTGATCTGGGGGTGCCTTCGAAAATTGACCCAACTGCCCGGAGTAACTCAATATCTCGCAACACCCCGTATTAACTCCCTAATTACTAGTAGTGAAGTGTTTAGTGCCTTATTACCCACGAGGCAGTTGAGGCAGTTGCCTCAGGGCCCCAGCGAAGTAAAGGCCCAAACGGGGCCCCCAACAACGCGCTCATTATGAAAATAATATATTTTTTTATACTGCGACTGTTCCTCTGTTGCTTTGAAGAAATTTTAATATTAACAAAAGGGTTTATTTTTTCTTTAAACCTAGTATACTTTATGGTTCCTCCTGGAATCGTAGAAAGCTGCACAGTATTGCATCTATACACTTTCTCGTTTATCGCATTCAAACATTTTTCCTTGGGCCAATGGCCCTGCTAGGTGGGCCCCATATCAGGGTGGCTTAGCCTCATATCAGGTTGATTAACCCCACATCAGGGTGAGGGCCCCCATATCAGGGTGAGGGAACCTCATATTAGGATGAGGGGCCCGTATCGGGGTGTTAGGTTAGATGTTAGCCCCATATCGGGTGACGATTTCTCGTATTAGTATGAGAGGCCCTGTATCATGGTAAGGGATGAGGGGCCTCATTTCAGGGTGAGGGGCCATCTTCGAAAGTCTGCCTCGGGGCCCCAACATGGGCTAATAAGCCCCTGGAAGTGATCGTGTATACTAATGCTTGATCAGGAGTGCCAGGGTTGAGCCAAGAGAAACCTGAGTAACTCAATTGGAGTCAATTTTCGAAGGCACCCCTGGATTTGACTGGCAAACCAGTCCCACCAGATTACTGCCACTCCTCCCAGGGGTGTAACTTCAAAATAGGGGCCCGGAGGCGGGAACCCAGTGGAGGCCTCCTCCCCCTTCACAAAAAGACCAGTTTTTACCATACAAGACGAAAGCCCAGTGGTGGGGCCCAGTGAGGCTGTACTCCCCCTTCAAAAGAAAAATGCCACTTCTTGCCACACAGCGCGAAAGGCCAGTGGATCCGGCTCCCCTTTCATAAAAAAAAAAATGCATTTTCTGCCACACGAGCTGAGAGTCCATTGGAGCTCTCCCCCCCCCCCTCCCCTCCCCACACACACACACACCCCACACACCAAACTGGAACTTGACTTGCTGGAACTGGGCCGTATAAAATCTGATCTTATTTTGGTGTACAAGATCGTTCATGGATTGATCTCCATCGTTCTTCCGTTCTTTGATTTTGCCCCCAATATAATCTGTACCAGGGGCCATAATTTGAAACTGGCTGTTCAGGCTTCTCGCCTTGGCGTGCGTCATTATTTTTTTTCAATTAGTGTAGTCCCAATTTGGAATGCACTCAGGACGGAGACTGTAAACGCTCCGACTGTTTTTGCTTTTCGCAGGTTTCTCACAACGGAAAGGCTAAATGTGTTCCTAAAACGGCCGGTGGACAGTTAAGATGAGCATGATCCAGCCTGCCACCCCCCCCCCCCCACACACACATTATCTCAGGAACGGTGTTAGTGGCTCCCCGCCCTTCCATCATCGTGGTGAACCGATTTATTTTTTTTTATAAACACACACAATCTAAAAAAATTAAAACAAAAACATTCTCCGCAGAAAATACGACTTTCACGGAACTGCAAAGCAATAATGTTAAAAAAATATAAAAGTTATTTTCTTCTGATGAAAAAATAAAAATAAAATTTTAATTAGGGTCAGTGAGTGCGCCCCTTAAAGTCGGTGGGCCCGGACGCGGTTGCCTCCCATGCCTCATTGTAGCTACGCCACTGACTCCACCTTTACTGATATGGTCACTTGTCGTCTAGCTTCCGATGTCTCCACTTGTCCACTGGTGATTGATTGGTTTACCCGTTCGAATCCGGTTCACGTCACTAGAATGAAACGTAAGTGCATGAAGGTGGCTTACTGTACTACGTTATTTCTAGTGTACGATTTTCCCTGATGGCTTATTTCCGATTCACCGTTTGTTATTTATATCGATTTATGTCTATTTATTTATAAACAAAATCCACGTATTGTGCTCTACAGTAGTTTGAGTTGTTTATTTATTTTTTTTTTATTTATATTTTTAGTCGTGCTCCAACGGCGTTCGAAGTCCGTTTTGTGTGTTTAGGCGCGATCACATAGTTCATTTGTGCTGAAAGGAAATGCTACTTTTCCATACAGCTTCCGGTCCTTACAATATTGAACATCTAATAATGTGTACGAATTATGATTATGTGTAAAGCCTCATTAATACCTTCCGAAAGACATCATTCATAACTGACTTCCGGCTTGACGTGGAGTAGCCATAAATGTTTCCATGATGCTGTCAACTTAATTAATGAACTTCCCCCCTCCCCATTCAGTTACCATACAAAATTATGTACGACGCAACTATACAGGATATGAACGAGCGAAAACGGCGTCTACGCAACTGGAATATGTTCGTCGGGTGTTGGCTGACAGTCTGAAGTTCAAATGATTGTTGTCAATTTTTACGTATACGCGGTTTTAGAAAAGACCAATGCGTAAAACACGGTTTCCAGCTATTGTGTACGCAGTTTATCTTGACTCCCGCAGGTATTTTATGAGCGGCTACGTTTTCCTGGAGGGGGCGGCATTCATCGACGGCCGCCATTGTTTTTGTAACCATCTCGGATATCAACAAGTTACCCTGCTACCAAAAACATACAATTGATTATCTGTGTCGTTCTGGGGCGAAGTCAAGATAAGCCGCGGACACTTTAAATTGTTCCAGATCTTCTAGAGTAGTTAGGATTAATTTCCATGATATTTACCATAATTTTAGGAAGGATTTTACTCAAGCTTTGTTCCAGTTTTGCTTGGTTGTAGGGCTTACAAAGTGCAAAAGGTTAGCAAGATTTATTGTATGCGCGGCGTATCTCGAGTCCTGCAAGTATTTTGTGAGCGACTACGTCTTCCTGGAGGAGGTGGCTTTAATCGATAGCCGCCATTGTTTTTGTAACCATGTTGGATATCAACAAGGCACTCTGTTACTGAAAACGTACAATCGATTATCTGTGTTCGTTCTGCGGAGAACTCAAGATATACTTTGTTCCACATTATGTTTGCAGGAAACTTATTGTATGAGGCCACTTTTCCTTGCACTACGAGTGCAAAAACATGCGAATTTTCACACTTGTGGACTCTACACAGCTACTGTTAGAGTCTACGAGTGGGATATTTACTGTTTTTTGCACTCGTTGTGGAAGGAAACGTGGCTCATACAGTCAGTTTTCTGCAAACATAATGTGGAACAAAGCATAGGCCTCGGACACTATAATGAACACGGAATATAAAGATCCCTTTTTTAAACACAATCTGTTAACATAAAGTGTTAAATGCACTTAGGCCTATGCTTATCTAAGGCTTTTTCCGTGGGTTTTCCAGGTTTTTCTGTGAAAAATCCGAGAATTACCTTAGCTTTCCCTGAATTTCCTGTTTTTTTTTTGTGTGTGTGCAAAATCGGAGACTTCCCTGAGCTTTCCCTAAATCAGGGTTCGTACGCTAGAGAGGTAACTATTTTCAAGGCTTTTTTAAGGCTTTTCAAAGCTAACGTACAGCCACTTTCAAGGCTTTTTGTACAGTGGTCTCTGAGAATTACCTTTTAAATTCGAAGATTTTTCTAAATGTCAGTGTTGGTACCATTGTGTTCTGAATTTATATTACTGAAAATTGTGTTTCTTAAAAGGGGGGGGGGGGATTCCTTCTTATCCTATTACAACCATAGTATTTATCGATAGTTCAATGAGTTAATATCATGCCTAAATTAAAATTGCTACTACTTTATTAATTGCATTTCATAAAACATAGTATAGACTCAAACAAAATTCAAGGCCATTTCAAGGCTCTGACAACAAAAATTTCAATTGTCAAGGTTTTCAAGCCTTGAATTTTTGCATTTCCAATTTAAAGCTTTTCAAGGAATTCAAGGCCATGTACGAACCCTGCTGAATTTTCTGTTTTTTTTTTTTTGAAAAACCAGAGATTTCCCTGAACTTTCCCTGAGTTTTCCAGATTTATTTGTGGAAAATTGCAGTTCCCTGAGCTTTTCCTGGGTTTTCCAGGTTTTCTAGGTTGGTGGGAACTAGTATCATAAGCTCTCTTTAGTGACTTAACGCACAGCCTTCCCCGAGACATTAGGGACAAGATTATGATGAATGGACGCAATTTCTTTCGGGAGTGGACTTTTTTAAGCACACAGGATTTAGACCACGCAAGGCACAGCCGCACCAGTCAAAAACCTCCGTATTAAAATGTAGAACCGATGCCAAGACTAACTGGGATAAAACCTGCATTCACTTGTTTTCCACCACAGGCCAGAAGCAACTATAGGGAAGTGACACGACGTAGTATTATTGTATATAACTCTATGGTGGAGCCAGTAACTGGGTTAGCTGCAAGGTGCACTGGTGGGGGAAGAGCGTCTTGCTGAAGCCAATGCTATTAGACTGGATTTCTTAGGCCTAAAACGCGCGATTTTTTTCGATTTGTTGGCAGTTGCTGACATTTTTAAGCAAGTGGAATCTTTATTTTCCAATTACAACCTAAGCAGCATAAGGGGTTGGAGAAAACAACGGTTTTTTAAGCCTTCGAAATCCACTCTCAAAGCACTGGCTTGGCTAGAAGTGCCGTTGTTTAACCCACAATTTCAATCTAGTGCCCCTTGCAAGTATCTCTCTTGTAGCAATATGACGTCACTTGACGCTGCTCTATAGGCTACTCTCTAGTCACTATCAAAATAACAAAATATCTTTGCAGGCATCACAGACTCGTACTGAAATTTTCAGACATTACATCGTTTGCTTGTAAGTCCAGAAGGCAATGTAAATAGGTTTGAATCCGTATTTATTTTTAACCAATCTCGAGCCCATTGGCTTTCCGTCTCGTTTAAACCATTATTTTTTCACGCTTTCTTGTGTGTTCCTTTCGGTTTCACTGGTGTGTGGCGCGCCATCAAGCGTCCCTCCAGTGGCGATTGGAAAAGTGTATGTTGATATGTGTATGTGTGCGTGGAAAATGCTGCCTATGGACGTTTCCTTTTTTTTTTTTTAAATAAAAATAAAAAAAAAAGTCTGACATATAAGTCTAAAAGGCAACGTAAATAAGTTTGCATCCGTATTTATTACATCGTTTCCTTGGTTTTATTGTGAAAGTAAACCAAACAAAATAAAATTTCATGTCCAAATCAAATCTGTAAGATCATAGCTTTTTTATCTGTTTGTCTGCTGTGGGAATCTCGATAATCCTTATTCTATTGAAGTCCGTAGTGGGAATCTCGATAATCCTTATTCTATTGAAGTCCGTAGTAGGAATCTCTATAATCTTTATTCTATTGAAGTCCGAGTAGAAATCTCTATAATCTTTATTCTGTTGAAGTCCGTAGAAGGAAACTCTATAATCTTTATTCTGTTTAAGTCCGTATACTTGGGCGACTAAGCGGTGGGCGACTGGTAACGGTGGTGTTTCATTTCTAAGGACCTTCAATAATAAAATTGGTGGATGTAGTGACATCACAGTATTTTCATGCAAACGGGAATTGGGCGACTGCTAACGGTGGTGCTTAATTTTGATAACCGTTTGTGAGGACCTTCAACAATAATTGACATATGCAGTAACGTCACAAACGGGAAACCACAACAATGCTCTATGAAACCGGCCATATACAGGGGGTGCCCTAGTTTAGACAAAAATGGCAGTTTTTTCCTAACCTTTGCTCCTTGTCCCTTCCTTCCGTGTCTACGCTGCTGACTGTCTTTGTCAAACTGTCAAACTGTCAAGGGTGCTCCTGCGATCAGCATTATTTATTTTCGATGTGGGTGATGGTGGAAACCTGTTGTGGCTAAAATCAACTTCTTTAAATTTCAGAATAGTTTGTAGCTTCCAGTGAGTGAGGGCTCGTTTACGCAACGAGACCTTCTCGCTCGCCGAAAGTTATTTGCTAGGCAACCGTTATTTATTTACGATTAATTTCCCGTTTCTATTAAATGATTGCGGTAATAGACAACAAATTAAATGCGTTATAAATAACAACACGGACAAAGAACAAAGTGCAACCGTCATTTTAAACATTGCTACAACATTGTTGCCATTTCACGCCATTTCCAAAATTTGCTATTCTCGCTGAAAACACAGCTTCTAGCAGTGATCAAACGACGGTAGAATAAATAGCTACTCGCAGCGAGAATTCAAAATCCAACATGGCGTCCATTTCGGAGTTATCGATTCGAAGACAAACCTTCGAATGCCGGTATTCAGGAATCTGTCCGTTGTCGTGTACTGCAGTAAAAATTGTTTTCTTGTTGTTATAAATCAACGCTGTCATGTTGCAAGCATCGTACGTCGTGTCGCGAGGCACGGAGGAGAAAATCTGCGTCCGCGTTGTTGCCATGGTTACTACGTATAGACAACTTGAAAGCCGCATTCTCCAACAAAGGCGAGAAGCAGTCAGCAGATTTAGTATTGACCAAGTAAAAGCTAGGAAGCGAGAAAATTGTCCTTGCGTAAACGTGCCCTGAAACTGGGGAGCGTAATTGCGCCATAACAAAGATTTGCACTATGGACAAACTTTCTGTGTTCTGGTTGCCGAACTTGCTGCAAGAAACGTAACCTAGTTATGCTGAACTATCGGTTGACGGCCGGGGGTTTGTCCAGTATTCTTCACTTTCTTCACAACCTACACAGCGTTCTGTCCTGAGAGGGTTTGCGGATGCAGCTGGCCGGATCTCCAACACCATAAAAAATGCAGAAGGAGTGAATTAATCGTCCTTACTTGAGACCGCCGTGTCCTCACTTGTTACCAAGATCGCAGTTAATCGGTCTCGCCCAGGCATTGCATCTGCTCCCCAAGAATGACGAGCGTCAAGGCTACCACTCAGGTGCCTTTACACTCACCTGTGCAACCATTAAAACCCTCGGTGTCTAACCAGACACGCCTTGATTACTGTTTTCCTGGCTTTAAGGATAATACCACGAGGATGTGACTTTCTAGCAGACAGTCCCACTCCTCTACAGTACAATTCGCATGAGACGGCAGGCGGGGCGACTGCAGCGCTGATGGACGTAATGTGCAAGTGACGTAGCATGTCGACAGGAGGTGTGGATACTGGAAGTCCTCACTAGAGGGATACTAGAAGGTGCCGCCGTTGGGGCTTCACGCAAACATTGCAGTGAAACCTGCATTGCTACCCTCGCATATACAGTTCAAACTTTGGCAAGTCTAAACGATCCTATCGTAGATAAATGTTCGCGTAGGATATAAATTCAGTGCGGCGCCATTAGTTTCTGTTTTCTCTTCCGGTAATCAGGGTGAACAACGTTACGAATAACTGACCGTAGCCAACAATATAGAAGTTGGTGGATGGCCTTTGAACCTTTATTCCGTCGTATTTATGAGGGCGCTGCAAGCAGGGATGTAAAGGTTTGGGTTAGGGGGACCAGCAACTACAAGCTATCGCGTACTTCCAGCCCCTTCTAGGTCAGTGCCGTGTTGTATCCCAACATGCCTAGCGGCAAAGAACATCAGAGCATGCGCAAGGCAGCGGAAGGACGGTTGCTCGCGCCGGCCATATTGAAATCCTCGCTTCGTTTTAAGCAGGCAAGTAACGCACAACGTTCAATCGATTTATTAACTAACATCAGCATGCCACGTGATTCGAATACTAGAACACATTAAAAAAAGCTGTAATAAAACGCTGGGTGCCTGTGCTGAACTTTTTAATCGTCTGTATAAATATAAACTTGACTGCAACTTCGCGATGCTTCTAGTGTATTAGGCGCGATTCTCATCCAGCAGGTGGGAAGGTAGAGGAAGCCCCAGGAAGAACAAAGATGGAGGACGATAACCACGATGGATGACGTCAATCGCGTCGCAGGCGGCTTGCCCTTGTGCCGAGAGCTGGCTCTGCAACCGCAGCTAGTTGCTGGTCCCCCTAACCCAAACATCTACGTCCCTGCTGCAAGTGCACAAAACTGGGTCTCGTGCCAGTGATGCATCCATCGTCGGGAATGACGCATCCGCCCAAACGCCCTCATAATACTGGATTCCACGCTTATGGCTTCTCCCAGGAAACCTCTCCTAAAACCTTCCACCTTTGCGAAGTTAGTTGTCATGGCCCATCTCTTGTGCTACTGTTCTCGAGTTGACGCTATAGCTTATACTGTCACTGCTACCATATCTTAAGCTATGATTGGTTGCTAGTACTACCACCCCATTGTGCGTATACTATTCAAACTCTTAAAACTGTAATCCAGCAGGACTCCGTATTGGGTGCCTTTACACTGCGCAGGAGTGAACCAGTATTCATGAGTGAGAATGAGCAGATGACATGGAATGAGAACTCCTATACTTTTTCCATTGTTGTTCCAGTTCCCAAACCCACGCGATTCTCCAGCCATAAAAGGGGTCCAATTGGAAGTGTCAGGACATAAAGAGAAACGACGTTTCGGCTTCAGACTGGTCTGTATGTCAAAGACCCATTCTATTTAACTGAACAGAATAATCGAAAGGCTTTTTTTTTTTTTTGGTTAGTAATGTAAGATTTATTCCAGAGGGGATGGGAAGGCGAGCAGGAATCCAAGAGGTACCACTAAAAATTGCCTGCAAA
>JAHWFP010069323.1:36863-58549 GCA_023313725.1 Lithobius niger | reverse complement strand
AAAAAAAATGAATACTGTAATCATTATAAAATCACAAACATAAACGTCACGTATGCCGTAAAAAAAAGGTTATGTGATTGAAGTTTCGCTTTACATGTTAAAATGTACACGGATAAAAATTGATGATTTTTTCATTGAAATAATCAAATGTACAAGAGAGAAAATTGCTTCTGTTTAAGTGCTGTTGTGCTTACGTTTTAAAAATATGATTGATGAAAGCACAACAGCACTTTCAGCACAACAGATGCAATTTTCTCAATTGTGCATTTGATTATTTTAATTAAAAATCATCAATTTTTATCCGTGTACATTTTAACAAATAAAGTGAAACTTCAATCACTTTACCCCTTTTTTTACGGCACACTTGATGTTTTGGTTTGTAATCCGTGTGCCTTTTTTTGGCTATGGCGTCACATTACAAAAGTTTATGCATGCAGTCGACCGTTGCAGGCAATTTTAAAACAGTTCAAATAAGCAGTTCAACAATTCAACAATTCAATTCATCTCCAAGTGTAGTACAGCTGTTACGGGCCATAATTTCGGCTAATCATGCACAACAGGCTAAAAGCAATGATATTTGATGCAGAAGTCAATTGTTAGCATATAAATCGTGCTTGCTATAGAAATCCTCGAGAATCCCCCCTAACCTGACCACACTCACATGTATGAGGTTATGACCAACAAATCTTGCATATCGCCCTAAAACATGAATTGACAGTACAACTTATTCTTAGCAGTGCAAATCGAACTAGAATTTGTTGATCACCAGCCTCATGGAGAGAACACAGTGAGGCACTAGGGTGTATCTCATGGTGTTCCATGTGTAGTTAAATTTCTACTGCTCCAATGTTTTTAATATATTCAGCAAAAATTTGTTGATCATCAATGTCCCATGGGCTCCCCCGGGGGGGGGGGGGTGCTGGAGAAGCTTTGATGGTATCATGACGATCCATGGCTGGTTCGGTTTCTACTGCTAGGAATGACTGGTGTACCACAATGCAAGCTTTCAGTACAATTGACAAAAATATTTCGTGTGTCAACCTGTTAGGAATAAGTTGTGTACCAAATTTCAAGCTTTTAATTCGATTTACAAGAATTTGTTGATCGCGCCTCAGGGATGGGGTACGGGGGGTGGGGGGAGGCCTTGAAGAATATCGTGGTGGTTTCATGGCTGATTCGATTTATGCTGTGAAGAATGACTTGTGTACCACATTTCCTGATTTTAGCTTGATCTTTAAGAATTTGTTGCCCAAGCCTCCGGGAGTCGAGGTTTTTTTTTTATAAAAAACAAGAAACTCTTTCTTGAACAAACGAAGATAACAATCGGTGAGTGTCAAATGATAATCAGCTGTGACAGAGGTAAGAAGGGAATACATGGTTTGTTGAACAAAAGCCAATGAACATTGTTGGTACAGAAAAATTATGACCAGGAGTGGTTAATGCTCGTTAAACCCTTTGAAATCCTTTGATTATCACGCTTGACAGTCAATACGTTTCATGGATGCAAATGCAACACTATGTTGACCTTTAATTATTTACCCCACCGATATGTTATGTATCGTTGGACCAATAAACTTAACTGTCAACGGTAAACAACATTTCTGGTACTAAGTTACTTATGAGCAAATTCAATTTACAACTGTGTCTAATTAAACTTTCGGGACAAGTGAGTGAATTATTTATCATATTTGCCTGAGAACTACAGTTTTTACGTTCTTCAGAAAGTGAGGAGAGGAAGTTAACAGATGGCAGAGGTTTGCCTCGATGGCTTTGTATAAAAATTGCAAGATTCCTGGGTTAGTATGAAACTGAACTCTCAATCCCGTGTTGCAAGAATGAATAATCTTAATCTTGAATGCGATAGGCCTAATATCTCTACTGGTACCGCTTACCAAATTAAAATACCACTAAAAATTTGGCCTAAAAGTTGTGAAAGTTTTAAACTAATTTAAATACTAGCTTCACACCCAACCTAACATTGTCTGACCTACCATTGTGATAATTTAAAATTTTACAAAATTGGTATTCGCAGATGTAGCATGTGCCAGAAGTGTTCGCTACCATATTGTTGTAGGAGGTGGCTTAGAGAGCCACAGATCTTTTGAAACTTGAGATTATTGTAAAGTACTATCGTGACTGATGATTGTCTAGGTTGTACTTAAATGCTTAATTATTAACATTTTTACACTAGGAAAGATACTCTCCAATAAGTATAAACAATGTAAGCATTATTGGCGGTGGCACGCTCTTTGCTAGCTCAATCACGGAGGCTAACGTGGTATTTTAATATTAGATATCGGAGATGGTGGAAATGGCTGAAAATTTCGAATCAGAAACTAAATATGGGAACAAACGAAAGCTTCTTAAACTTAATATGAAACGTAGTTTAGGCCTACATAACAAAAGAAAACTAAAATGTGGTAAACAAGCTTTTTGCTTCTCATGAAATGGCAAAGAAGCTTAAACATAGTCGACTGAGTATCGCACCCAAGTTTTTAAGAAATCTCAGCAAGTATTGCAAAGGTCATTAAAATTAGAGCAAATACAAATTTAAAATAAATTTCTTTCCACTCCGCCTACATTAGGCCCAAATTCTAGTTCCTAGTAATAAAATTGGGGCAGAAAACTGCTATTTGTAAAATAAATTCAGAGTAATAAAAAGAATGTACTGCACTATTGTATTATAAATCGTGGACAGAAAAAATGACATGCATAGAGTGAAATATTTTAATTATTAGCTGTGGGCATAAAGTTACCGAGCCAATAAATATTTAAGAAGCTCACATGAGTGCTTCGTTCACGTCCTTTCACGTCCTTTCACGTCAAGAGATTCAGTGCATTCCCTTGAGTCATCTCCTCATTGAACTACGATGATTTTAGGCCAAAGTCTGAGATAGCTTCGAGGATAGGAAGCCCAATGTCACCGTTTCTGAGGTTCTCCACCAATGTATCCAAAGAAGCATTAAGTGAGAATATCTGTGAATCGAAGATTAATATTGCTCACCTTAATATTCACCCTATGTAAGAACTCGGCATTCCAACTAATGACATCCTTTGCATTTTGAATAAGCGGCTCTTCTGAAGTACCTGCTGATGTGGCAATGATCCCTAACCTTGCAATCATCAATTTTCCTGGGGTCATTATGATTGAAAGGTTTTTTTGCAATAGTGACAGACGTTGGCGAAGTCAAAATCAATTTCATCAGTGTGCATCAGATTGAGTGGTTTCACGTCTTTCAACAAATTGTCGTAATCGTTGGCTTGCTCCATCATGAGATTGGCGTCTGTCCAATGCGCGGGATGCTATTTAATTTCCAACTGCGGATTTACTGCATCAGAATAGTAACCCACAACCTGAGTATCACCATTAGGTTTAAACACAAATATTGAGTTAGTTGCCCAGGCATAACGATTTACAGGTTTCAGAATGCCCTCCAAGGCTAGTCGGTTGATTTCAGCTTCGACCTTGCTTCTAACAGCTAGGGGAAAAGTTCGAGCCAGGCAACGTTTAGGTAGAGTATCACCTTCGAGTTTAATTCTGACTTTGAAGTCTTTGAAAGTGCCAAGACCAGATGCAAATACTACAGGGACTTTATCAAAACTCACGAACAAACTGTGCTTTACGTGTAACATCTCCAAGATTATCAACTTCTACAGTATATAATATGCACAGGTCCAGATTAAACTTTCTCATCCACCTGCATCCTGGTAAAACAAGTTGTTCACCAGGGGAAATAACAACACGCAAGCTAGCAGTTTTGTTGATTAGACTTACGTTTAATTTTATCGTGCCCAATGGTTTCACAACAACTACCACCCAAGGTTTTAAAGTAATATTGGTAATATCTAATTCTACACTTGAAAAATATCTATGATGCAAACTTATGGCCAACAAAGTTGAGTCTGCTGTTGCAAATATTGTGTATTTTCATGTTTGCTAGGGCCAATGGCCAATCTTACCTCTTCAATCTCTCATAATTAGGCATATCTATAGCTTGTAGGTACATTTCCGGCTCCTGCTTCCCGAACTTTCTAGAAACTTCAGTTATCTATAATACTACGTTTTGTTGTGGTAGTCAGGGGTAACCAAAACGTATAAAAGAAACGGAACAACAGACTCTTCGACCCGTGCTACGTTACCCTGGTTAGGGTTAATATTTGCTTATAGGCCTTTAGTAGGCACGAACCTTGTTCGGCCCTGTAGGCCCAGACATTTTCCTTAAACCTAAAGTAAACCTGAAGTTCAGACCCTCAAGTCCCTATTTCAGTCTTTTTTAGAGTGCTCTCACTTTGCTGTTTTTAGTCATCTGCACCTGAAAGGAAATGTGATTTCTTCCTGGAGTTTTCTGCATTTCTTCATGTCTTTCTGTTTTGCTATCCGTTTGTACCAATTTAGGTTTACGAGATGAGGATACTGCACTATGTCCTGCAGGTTGGCTACACCTACAAAAGCGGCTCATGCGCCCAATAAATTCCACAGGTTGAGCATTTATGCCCCCTGTACCTGCAAATGACCTTCAGGCGATTTGGATCACCACAACAAAAGCATTTAGTATCATTTTGATTATTTTTAACTTTCAGTGGACGTTTTTATTTCACTAGTGTGTATCAGACAACGGAAACTCCATCATATTTTTCTTTGCCTTTTTCCTGGATGAGAATAAACTTATAAGCCTCATCAAAAGTCAAAGAGTTGGTATCTTTTTATAAGACGCTCTTTAAAGTGTCAGGGTTGCAGATACCCTTGCAAAATTGGTCTTTTAGCATGGTTTCTAGTTTTGTCCTATCAGTTGCACCATGACTATACTTTAACCCTAAGCATCAAAACTCAGTAATGTAGTAAGAAAATGATTCGAAGTCTGCTGGCACTTTTAGTACACAACATGTTCTCCTAAATAGATAGGTGTCGGGCAGAGATTAGCTAAAAGCAAGATATTTAACAAAGGCAAAGTTTTTCCTGATGGTTGGTTAGAAGCACATAAATTCGGGATCAAGCCGTACGTTTTTGCTCCGACACTGGTTTAAAAAAACTACTACCTCTTTAGTAGTGGATATGTGCGATTTGAGGATAAACACACCAACCCCCCCCCCTCCCCCCGAAAAACCAGTTTCCCCTGCGCGATTTTGTTTTTGTCGATCTGGAGGAAGGGGGAAAGTGCTTTTTTCTGCGTCCTGTGATTGTATAATAGACCCTCAAAAAAATCACTTCCCGTGCGCATGATTTTGTCGATCTGGACGAGGGTGGAAAACGCACGCTTCCCGCGTGGGTTTCGTCGATCTGGAGGAGAATGGGAAACTGCTTTTTATTACCTTTTTTGCATCCTGGAAGTGCGGCCATAGCCAAGATCACGGTTTGCTGGTGTGCCAAGGGTCTGCATGGCGGAGGGTTTTTAGTCCGTCTTGAACACTAGCAACCTCAACACTATGGATTGCGAGTGCGCCTACGGTGTGTATGGCGGGCAGGTTTCACACCCGTCGCAAGCACTAGTCGGAAAGAGGTGAAGGGACATCCAGACAAACCGGGCCCGGGGTGGCTGCTGAGAGGATGTTTGGTGGTTTGAATCCCCTTTTGGGTTTGATTCCAATTTGCCCGTTCTGGCCACTGGGCTTTTCATCCTCATCCCCCAGTATGTTGGCCGTGTGCTGCAACCTAGTAATCCGTGGAGGCGGAGATCCTGGCTTTCGGGCTTTGGGTCCTTATTCCGGAGGACGGGTGGCCTGGTCGAGCCGGCCTAAGGTCAATCAGCTATGACCTTTGGTCCTGTCGATGTGGGGAGGCGGCTTGTGCTGTATCCATCTCCATCACGGACCCGAACTGTTTGGGTTATCGACGGAGGTGGTGTGTACGGCTTCCTTGGTGCAGGCTTCCTTAGGCTGCCACCTCTCGGAGATAGACGGCGGTGTTAGCTTCTTGGTGCAGGGCCTGGATATGCGGCTTCCGGCCCTGCATCACCCGAGTGCCGCATGGGGTTTTCTTTTCTGGGGGGCGCACCGCCGCGACTTATTTTTGCTCTCCACGGCAACTACTTCCCTCCCCTCCCACGTAAAAATTTCTTCCCCAAAAAATTCTTCCCCTCCTCGCCGCACTAGCAAGCGCCAGAGGAGAGAATCAGAGATGGCTTGATGCCCAGTTACCAGACGTAAGTAAAAGTCGGGACCAAGTTCCGAAGTTCCTGGTGGTGACGGGCGAGGGCCGTCTCGGTCCATTCGCTGTCCACAAAGCACTGAAAGGGATCTGTGGTTCTGATCCGAAGAGTGTGTCTCGGCTCCGTGCTGGGGGATACCTTGTGGAAGTTGCGGACGATGCTCAGGCAAAGAGGCTTTTGAAGGCGAGTGCACTGGGATTATGCCCGGTGCGTGTGGAGCCGCATCGTACCTTAAATAGCAGTAAGGGGGTCGTGACGTGATTTGATTTGAGGGGTCTCAGTGATGATGTTATCCTGGACGAACTCGAGTCACAAGGCATTACGGCCGTTAGGCGTTTGACGCGGAAAGGTGACAATGGTGCTCAGCCAACTGACACCTTTTTCCTGACCTTTGATTCGCAGATTGCACCGCAGCACATTACTGCCGGTTATCTGCGGTTGAAGGTCAGATGTTACGTCCCGAACCAGATGCGGTGTTACCGCTGTCAACAATTTGGACATACCAGCGGTTCATGTAAGGGTAAGCCGACCTGTGTTAGCTGTGCTCAGGCAGCAATGAGGGCACTGATTGTGCTGCCCCGGAATGGTGCGTCAACTGCGGTGGTCAGCTCCAGGCATCTTCACGGGACTGCCGTGTTTATTTGGAGGAACGTCGTGTGCAGGAATTGAAGGTGAAGGACGGGCTTTCCTACTCGGAGGCCCGGAAGAAGGCTAAACTATCGGCTGCGCCGATGACCCGATCTTTTGCGCAGGTGTGCAGTGCGCCATTGCCTGGCCCAGTTAGTGAGTCTGCTGATTTGGCGGATTTGCGCGCTGAGCTCAGGTCATTGACGAAGACGGTGGGCATGCTTGTTACTTTGTTGACCAAGCAACATCCATATTTGCAGGGGCTTTTGGGTTCTTCGGAACCGGTTGCTGCCTTGCCGTCGACATCTGCCCAGCCTGCGAATGTTTCTGCTCCTGCTACTGTTCCTGTAACTGTTCCCAGGCAGGTTAAGGCTGCAGTTAAGCCTCCTCCCGCCCGGAGTGCACCACAGAAAGTGTTGAAGAAGGCTCCTGCTGGTAAAGCCTCAACACCACCCGTGAGGAAGTCGCCACCAGGAGAGAAGGTGAAACAGACGTTGAACGACCAGCTTGCTGAGGGGTCCATTGTTCCCCCCCCCCCCACAATTTGATACTCCTGTACCCATGGAGCAGGGAGAGATTTCCTGTTCCTCTTCTCCTGAACTTTTTCCTCCTTCCGAGGACAACTTCGTTCTGGACCTCACTCCGACTTTTGATTCGGGGGAGGATTCAGATGTTTTCGGATCGCCCAGGGGAGGAGTTGAGGATGATTCAGTCTTAAGCCCATCCTAATGCCTGCGCATACCATCGTTCAGTGGAACTGCCAAAGTTATCGGACCCATGCAGAAGAGCTGCGACTGCTTTTGTCGCGTTGGCGACCTCTGTGCTGCTGCCTCCAGGAAACTTGCTTTAAGGCGTCAGATAATCCGGTTGTTCGGGGTTATTCTGTCTACCATCTGGATGCAGACCCTGTGCCACGTGCACATGGTGGTGTTGTAGTGCTGGTTCAACACTCTTAGCCGCATGTCAGTGTGCCTCTGCACACTAGATTTCAGGTGGTAGCAGTTTGAGTTTCTTTCCATTTGGATATTACTCTCTGTTCGCTTTATTTGCCACCGGATGAGGTCTTTGGGGTTGGTGACCTGGAGGACTTGGTCCCCCAGCTTCCCGCCCCTTTCCTCTTGCTGGCCGACTTTAACAGCCACCATGTCCAGTGGGGAGGACCTCATACTGATAACAAGGGGAGAATCCTTGAGGAGTGGATGCAGAGGGGGTCCATTTGTGTCTTGAACGATGGTGCCATGACCGACTACAATCTGGCCACAGGTAATTGGTCAGCGGTGGACTTGGCCTTTTGCTCTCTGGCTATCCCGGTTCACTTCACTTGGGCTGTCACTGCCGATCTGCATGGGAGCGATCACCTCCCCATTGTGTTGTCCACAACACAGGGGGGTTCTGGTGCTTCCAGGCCAGCCCAGTGGGCGCTGAAACGAGCTGAGTGGTCAGCCTTTGCTGAGGCTGCTGTTTTCCAGCATGCGGTGCAGGACTTTATTGATGTGGATGAGCTTTCAACTCATTTCACTGATCTGGTCCTCGCTGCTGCTCATGCTTCTGTCCCGCGTGCGTCCACACAGCCGAGACGGGTTCCTGTTCCGTGGTGGACGCCTACTTGCGGGCAGGCTATTCAACTGCTGACAATTTTGTTGCCTTTAAGCGCTGTCGTGCCCGTGCTAGGTTTGTCGTCCGTGAGGCTAGGCGTGCTTCGTGGGCAGCGTATGTTTCGTCGATCACGCGCTCCACGCCTTCACAGCAGGTGTGAGGGAAGGTGCACCAAATCTCGAGGAGGAACGTGGCTTCCCCGGTTTTGCAGCTGAGGGTGGCGAATACAGTGGTTTCAACTTTGCCGGATATCGCCGATTGTCTTGCGTCTGCATTTGCGCGGGTCTCGAGTGATGACCATTATGATCCTGGTTTCCTCGGAATTAAGCGTAGGGAAGAGGCTCACTCTCTTGACTTTTGCTCCGACGGGCTAGAGGAGTACAATTTACCGTTCACCAGGCGGGAATTTGTTTCAGTGTTGTCCAAGTCGCATGATTCTGCCCCAGGCCCTGATGATGTTCACTATCAGCTGTTGAAACATCTGCCTCTTGCCTCCCAGCAGTTCTTGCTGGAAATGTTCAACCGTGTGTGGGCGGCGGGCTCTATTTCAGCTGCATGGAGGGCAGCAGTGGTCATCCCGATTGTAAAACCGGGCAAAGACCCTACTTCTCCTTCCAGTTATCGCCCAATCGCTCTGACTAGCTGTGTCTGCAAACTTATGGAACGGATGGTTAGTGAGCGGTTGGTGTGGGTGTTGGAATCACGGGGATTCTTATCTGCGTCCCAGTGTGGCTTTCGACGGTTTCGGTCAACTATCGATCATCTAGTTGCCCTTGAATCAGATGTGAGGGAGGCTTTTCGCCTGCGTCATCATCTGGTTCAAGTTTTCTTTGACTTGGAGAAGGCTTATGATACGACCTGGCGTTATGGGATTCACCGTAGTCTCTATGACTGTGGCTTGAGGGGACAGATGCCACTGTTGCTTTCCGCTTACCTCTTAGGCCGTTCTTTTCGCGTTCGTGCCGGGGCGACTCTTTCCCGCTTGTTTGTCTTGGAGAATGGTGTGCCTCAAGGAGGTGTTCTTAGTGTCATCTTGTTTGCTATAGGGATCAACCCCATTGTTCAGCAAGCTGCTGTTCCCCAGTCATTGTTTGTCGATGACTTTGGCCTGCGTTTTCGGACAGCTCTCATGCAGACCTGCGAGCGGCAGCTACAGCTGGCGATTAACAAAGTCCAGACCTGGGCGGTCAGTAATGGTTTCCGGTTTTCTCCGGACAAGACTGTGTGCGTCCACTTTTGCCGCCAACGAACGCTGCACCCAGATCCTTGCCTATACTTGAGACAGGCACAAATTCCTGTTGTCCCACAGGCACGTTTCCTGGGTATGGTGTTCGATTCCAGGTTATCTTGGCTTCTGCACTTGCGTCAGCTTAAAGACAAGGCTTTGCGGGCGCTTAACATCTTGCGGGTCCTGTCGGGCACTTCATGGGGTGCCGATCGCACTGCCATGTTGCGCCTCTACCGAGCCCTTGTCCGCAGCAAACTTGATTATGCATGTATGGTCTATGATTCGGCTAGTGACTCGACTCTCCAGATGTTGGACACTGTGCATCACAGTGGCTTGCGTGTGGCGACTGGGGCATTTCGAACTTCTCCAGTGGTCAGCCTCTATGCTGAGGCCTCGGAGCCACCTTTGGCCATTCGTCGGCGACAGCTTGCCATTCAGTATGCTGTGCGTTTGCGTGCTGTGCAATCCAGTCCTGCTTGGTCCATGGTTTTTGGGCCAGACTTGCGAGTCGGTAGACGCAGGGTGGGTAAGGGTGATTTCCGCGATAGGCTCCAGCAGTCCTGTCAGGAGATAGCCTTTGAAATGCCCTGCGTCTTGAGGCTTGGGAGGATGCCAGTTGCCCCTTGGCTTGTCCCAAGTGGCAGTTTCATTTTCGCTCTGGCGTCCCTCCCGAAGGGTTCCACTCTACCAGCAAGGTACTTACAGGAGTTCCGGCGGCTGAGTTCTCAGTACGCCGGTTATCAGCACCTGTTTACTGATGGGTCGAAGTCTGACGTTGGCGTGGCGTGTGCTTGTGTGTGTAAGGGAGTAACGGTTGCCCATCGCCTTCCATCAGGCTATTCTGTGTTTTCTGCAGAGCTTTTAGCTCTTGATTTGGCGGTGGAATGGATCCTTGACCTTCAGGGCACGCATTTCATTATCTTCAGTGATTCCATGAGTGCCCTGGAGTCCTTGGCGAATTACAATCCTCGGAACCCCTTGACACAACGTGTCCAAGCTTTGCTTTCCCACTTGCCTGGCCAGCGGAAAACCGTTTCTGCTGGATCCCAGGCCATGTTGGGATAGCAGGGAATGAGCAAGCTGATTCTGCTGCGAAAGGGGCCCTTTCTGGCCCTCTCGGTAGGGATCTCAGCCTTGTTCCCTCAGACGCCTTTCCAACTCTGCGTCTGAGGTTACACGCATTTTGGCAAAACTTGTAGGATGGACAGGATGGTAATAAATTACGGGCTATTAAAGGCACTGTCGAGGAGTGGCACTCGGCTTGTCGCCGCAGTCGCCGTGAGGAGGTTGTGTTTGCCCGTTTGCGCATTGGTCACACCCGACTTACTCACTGTTTCGTTTTGCGGGGGTTGACCCTCCTGAATGTTATTGGTGTCGACGGCCACTTACGGTCCGGCACTTACTTGTTGATTGTCGCCATCTTGATGGTGTTCGTCGTCGTTTCCATCTTCTGCATGACATTGCACGTCAGTTGGGCGATAAGTCTGTCCTCCTGTCCGCTGTTTTTCAATTTTTGCAGGAGGTACAGATGTATGACAAGATTTAGATTAGGGGTTTGAATAACATCTCTGTAATGTGTGGTGCAGTGGCAACCCGGACCACTGTACTGTGACTGAGGTTGGCGCTAATGACCAAGTTGTCGACGTGCCATTAAGCCTCAATCCCCCCCCCCTTCAGTGGAATAATGATCAACATGAGCTACAACGACCTAGGGAAGATGGCGCAGTATTGGTCCATGAAACCATGAAACCTTGCAAGTGCAGTAATCCCAGTCCAACTCTCTGCAAAGACGAATCCATGACAGCATACACCGGACAATCCAAGATCAGGAAATACTAACCCAAGAAACCCATTAAGCTAGGCTTCGTACACTTAACTGTCTGTGACCCTGTTGATGGTTACATCCTTAACGATGAAGCGCACATCGGAAAAAAGTGTCACATGACTCGGCCAAGGAACTCAGAACATAAAAATGGCTCACACGACAGTCTACACCATGTACCATTACCTCAACCAGGGTTACACCATCTTCAGCAACACTTGCTTCACTTTGGCACTGCTTTTCAGGTCCTCTACGCCAAGCTGTGTACTTTCGCTTGCGGGAGCCTAAGTGCCAATGCTGCCGGAATGCCATATAAGTACATAGACGAGTTGTGAAAATTCAAGAAGGAGCGCAAATGCGGTGACAGTATAGTGCGTCAGAATGCCCAACTACTGCTGAACATCAGGCGTGACACAAAGCTGTCTATCTATTCAGCACTCATGCGATTCGCTAGGCAGGAATTCATGGAATCCATGAGCAGCATGGACGTGGTAAGATGGTAAAGTTACTTCTTCTTCCAAAAACTCAGCCAGACTCTAGTCAACTCCAGGTATATTATGTCATGGTCTGCGACCATGAAAACGTCGCCAAACACATCCAGCTGGCTTACCGAGGAACGCTCGGCCAACTAACTCATCAGTTGAGTATGCAAATCCTAACTGGCATCAGTCATCGCCTCGAGAAGAGTACGAGGAGCCAAAGATGTCAGGTGTAAAAGAAGTTCGACAGGAATGGCACAAGACCATGTGGTGTTGTGCCACTTGTTGCACGAACATGCGCATAAACGACAGTTCGAACAGCAGGTACCCTGGATGAACGTGCTGGTTGATTCATCAAGAGCATCTGGATGTCCATTTTTAGGCAGATTCTCTTGAATTTTCATCAACCCACCTTGTAACAGCTATTCCATGCACTAGATAATGCTGAATAAACTGTAATAGTAAGCTTTCATCAGAATTCTCTTCTTACTTTACTCTGCTCTGCCTAATAGTCACATTCGTTTTCAGAGGAAAAAAAACTTCAAACCTCACCTGTCTCCTTCGATGGCAGAGTTTGAGGCTTTTTGGGGGGTTGTTGAGTGGGCGAAGGACTTAGACGATTTTTCTGGAAATTGCCATGTTAATCGATAAAATTTAGGTAAAAAATCCTAACGAAGCATGCAGTCTGCATTAAAGACTGGCCTTGTTAGGATACACAATACACTAGTTTATGAAAAAAAAAGACAACCACCCCGACTGGGACTCGAACCCAGGACTTCCTGTTTACTAGCCAGGAGATCTAACCACTGCGCTACTGGCGAGGGTACTGGCTACAGGATCCAGCCGAGCTAAGTAGCTGTTCAATCTTTCTCATTGGTGACTTATAGGTCACAACATACATACGAGGAGGGAAAACAACGTTGCTCCTTGGCCTCCACAGTAGAAATAATGCAAGTAGTAAATAAAGTAGAAATCACAAGGTAAAGGGTTAACGAAGCAAGCAGTTATTGAGGAATATGGTTCTCTCTTGTGCCCCCTACCCCCCGTGCGCCCTCCCTGAAGCTTCACTTGTATATTCTTGCAAATTCAGCTAAACGCACAAAATTTTACACACAAGCCATTCTTAGCAGATATATCGATCTAGCAATTGAACCCCATACAAAACCCCCATGATACCAGAGCGCCCCTCTCCCCCCCTCTGTAGGCCTGACGACCAACAAAATCTTGCTTACGTACTAAAAGAATGCTTTTTGGTGCACAAGTCATTCTTAGAAGTAGAAATACAGCAAGGACCCACAATAGCCGTACACGAAAAACGATTTAATATTCGGCTTTAATTGCACGCCTTGTTCATAATTTTTAAAGCTAACACACTGAAAAACTCAGACAGCTACAGCTGCTGGTGCGTTAGGTCGCCCTAACGCACCGGCAGCTCTGGCTGTGTGAGTTTTTTAGTATTTTACCTTTTAAAATTGTGAAAAAGGCATGCAGACAATCCGAAATTCAAATAGCTTTTGTGTTTATGACTGTTGTGCCTCCTTGCTGTATCAGGGAGCAATCCTCAAAACGATCTTCTTCACCTGTAAATTTTTTTTTTAAATCAAAGTAGCTATACAACTCTAGGAGGCACTCCCATGGATATTCTTATTCCTGTATTCGTCCATAAGGCTGATGATCAGCAAATTCTAGTTCGAGTTGTACGGCTAAGAATAAATTGTGTACGAAATTTCATGCTTTTAGCTCAAAATGCAAGAAATTGTTGGATAAGTCTCATGGAGGGGGCACAGAGCGGCACTTGTAGCCTAGAACGGTATTTAAAGTGGGTTCCATACCATGTTCGGTTTGCAGTAGCGAGCATAGATCCCTAACAGGGCAGGGCAGGACAGGGTAAAAGGGCAGAGTAAGTTTTAGTGGACATCTATCTGGGAAGGTTATTTCTTGCTCATTATTTTCTAAACCTTTCTGCCTCTTTTGGTGTTTTTTCTTCCCTTTTAGGTGTTTATTTTGTAGGCATTTAAGCCCCTTTCTCATGCACTGCAGTACCAGCAAATGTCGGCACAAAACGGTGATGTTTTTACAAAAAGGGTATCTTACGATAAGGGCAACGGCAATGCCCCTTCCTCTCCTGTACACGCCACTGTCGGTTTGTACTACTAAGTATGGTTGTAAACCAAATTTCATGCTTTTAGCTCGATCTGCAAGAATTTGTTGGTTAGCCTAAGGAAGAGGGCACATAGTGTGCTGGCAGGCCTTGGGGGTTGTACCATAGGGGTTCCACGGCTAGTACGATTTGTACTCCTATTGTACTCATGTTTTAGCATGATCAACACTAATTTGTTGTCCATTAACTTCCCAGAGGTGATTGTATAGGCGCACGGGGTATCTCGATGAGGTTCTATAGCTAGCGCGATTTGTATGATAAAATAATGCCTTGCGTACCAAATTACATGGCTTTTAGCACGATCCGATGTCCACCATTAACCCAAATTTGGCCCTTAACAGATGTACTACACATCGAGATTGTACCGAATGAACCCATGTTCAAATTTTGTAGCTTAAAATGTACATAGAAACAAGGCCTAGAGCCTTTTGGGGTTTGACAGAATTAACACAGAATTGACATAGAACAACGAAAAACAGTATTTAGGGCATGCCATAACTATTTCACTGCGTTAAAACTTTTAATAACTATCAAACCAGTTCATGTTGTTGTTGTTGTTCTTGTTGTTGAGTTCTCTGATTTTATCTGCAAAGTAAATGGATTTTCAAGTTTTGTAGCTTAAACCGTAGCTACGACCAAGACAAGGCCTTTTGAACGTTATTTTACTGTGAGTACACTATTGTTGTTGTTGTGGCTCTTCTTGTAGGGGAAATTTTGCTCCCACATACAGATAAAAACAATGAACCGATTTTCAATATTTATAGCTTAAAATTAAGAATAAAAAATGGTGCAAATTCATCAGTTACAATAGCTATTTTAAGGTGATTACAATATTCTTCTCCTTGTTAATTTTGTTAGGACAAGAAAAATAACAAACATTAGTAGTAAAAAACGGTTAAGATATAAAGCATATTAAGCATATTGATCCAACCTTTCCATTGGTCCTGCAATTTTTAAAAACTAATTTTTACCTATATGCAAGCTTTTTAAATTTTATCTTGTTTTAGTTTTTATTTTCCCCCTTCGCATTCCCTACCTTTCAATGTTTTTTTTTTAGTTTTTATTTACACACATCTTAAATGCAGCCGCTATTAATGCTGGCAGTCAGCGATCCCCGGGATCCTTGCCAGACCAAAATGATTATTATTATTATTATTATTATAAAACGCTGATTCAAAAGGCTTAAAAAATAATGCTCTAAAGAAACCGAAACAAAACGGACACAATGAAAACAAAAACATCGAATGGCGTGTAGCCGTTACTGCCATGACCGAAAGTTAAATTAGCATTTCCGTCATCTTTTTACAAAAGGCCAGAAAATGGACACACGGACACAGCATTCACCTTTCCGTTTTTTTTCCCGCTAATAAGTAAATTAAGAAAGGAATAAGAAAGCTCGCCAGTTAAAAAGTAACAGGAATACAGATCCCAGGATTTCTAAATATTTTAACCGAGTATTTCTACAGATTAATTGTTCTTCTCATAGTCTTGAAGCAAATAACCTCGTTTGGGTTCGTGTACTCTACGATCAAAAACAAACAGTCACACAAACAAACAAACTCTACACTTAAAATAGTCTTGAGATTGATCCCTTCAACTGTATTTAACTACAAAATAGTAGCTTAAGTCACCGCATGGAAGAGTATTTTCATATAATTAGCTAGTAGCTGGCTAGTAATTCAGCAATTATCATTGTTTTTCATACCTTTTTTCAACAAGAAAACGTTAAGTTGTTCACTAATAGTAACTTTTATGTTGTTAGGCAATCAGTTTCCCTTCAGCCTTTTTTGTAGTATCCTTATCCTTTGTTGCCTGAAAAGGGCTAGGCTACCCTTGATGTAAAAGGCGCAAATGTCTAGTGCTCGCCATGACCACTAGCTTGTGTCTGTATTCATTCATCTGAGACAGAAAGGAAAGAAAAGCAAGCGTGACGTCCTTGGTTCGTATCCAGGGTGGGATAGTTGTCTTTCTTTTTTTTTCTCAGATTAGCATATCTTGCAGTCTCACAAGACCGGTCCTTAATGCAGGCTGTTTGCTTTGCTAATACTTTAACTTGTGATTAATATTCTATTTAAAAATAATTTCCTTTGCTCTGCTTTGCACCAGGTCGTATACTATTAAAATGTTTATTAAATTGATAAGAGAAAACACATTCTTTCATTTTGAATTAAGGTGTAGAACAATTTTAAATCCAAAGAGTGCTAGAAATATAGAAAACCGAGTGGAATATCAAATCTGTAAATCGTATGGAATTCATTATTTAACCAAATTAGTAAAATTTGTGTATATTTGGGTAAGTTTACTGTAAAATGTGGAAATGAGTGGAAAAGAGGACTATTATTTTTCAGTACTATCCTAATGAAACTATTGCTTCAGATCTGCATAGTTAGTAGTTCGTATGCTGTGAGAATTAGGAATGGGGGGGGGGGTATTAAAAAAGGGCATTCCCAAGGGGACCATCTCTTCAAAATGCAAGAAGGTGGAACTAAAAAACCGTCGGAAGGTGTTTACCACAAAATTCTAGCCAATTTCTCTTTAATTAATACTAAGTGATACCCCAGTTTTTCATAATGAGCTTTCAGTTTTGAATATCACTTTCTCGCTCTTCTTGCAATTAAACAATATCAGCTTAACTATATTATGGCATTTTATAATTTCGCTGGTGTGTTTTTAGTGCATTATAGAAATACTTGATAGTGAAACTAGGATACTAGTAGAAGCCAGTTAGTTGTACAGTGGTCTTACCTAGTGTTCAGTGCAAACCGATCTGCTTCTTCCAACCTGACTGCAACTACGAACTGAAAGGAATCAATGGAGAGTGACCTGGATAGAAAATGTACTGCAAAGTTGCTAGCAACTGGCTTATCTCATTTTTAATCGGAAATGTTAGGGAGAAATTAAGAGTTGTTATGCCTGCCAACATACGATGTTAAAACACACTGATGGCCACACAAAACAAATGTTCTCTCTTAAATGGAATAAGAGTCGTCCACAAAATATGGTTTAATCATCTGCGTGTGCAGGTTAGGAGGACTGTATCTGTTACGAATGCTATATCCTTTGTATAAATATTTCATACACTAAAAGCAATGCATAATCCGAAAGAACGCTGCGAATGGAGAATTTAAATACTTGTGGAAACCAACATAAATAAATTTCTGAGTTGTTAAAAAATTCATTAGTACTATAAAACTGATGCTTTATACAATGTCAGTCAATGTGTAAAATACTTTAAGGCCGCATCTACTCATAATCTGCATAACTGCCTTAAAGAAATTAAACATTAGTTGTAAATATCGGTAATAGGCGAAGAAAAACATTGGGCCATTGCGTACAGATAATGATGACAAGTGAGCAGAATGACGTCAAAAAACCCACGTGGTAATTAGGTTTCTTTACCTTTCTTGTAGCGTATAGTACGTTTTTCCAGGATTGAAATTATGTACTTATAGCATTCCTGGCTTCAGTTTGTTTTTCCAGGGTTGTAATTATGTACTTGCAGCATTCCCTGGTTTCAGTTTGTTTTATTATGACGTTAGTTCATGTGTCAAGTTAGCAGTAATATTGATGGTATCGAGTTTGCTTAGTGATCCGATACATTTAGGTACTGCTAAATCGAAAGACTCAGCCTTGATTTCCCTTGCTCATGATGACAAATGAAGTTTTTCTTCATTAATTCTGCTGACTGTCTTGTCAATCTTTGCTGTTCGCAATTTGGCACCACTATATGTATTCATTACTCACCCATCAGTATTCTTTTAAATAAAGAATCCAACAGTTGTTCTGGCACGCGATAGGCAGAGAAAATCCACCATCTGGTAGCAAAAACTACATTTGTATTTGGCTACCTCAAATTTACATTTGACTATGCTCCTTTTTCTACTACCTTCAGGAAGAGGTGTAAGATAAACCTTTTCCTACCTTTCTTCTCATGGAGACTAGGGAAATTGCTTCCTAACAGAGTTACGAGAAATGACCTCAAGGTTTATATTATTAACCGGAAGCTAGTGATCTCATGATGTCAAGGTTTTAGCTTTGAATGAAAGTGACTTCTAAGAGACATCAATGTTTGCTCTAGAGAACAGAAGGCAAGCGATCACGTGACATCAATTTTTACTCTATAGACTGGAAGTGACATCAAGGTTTACTCTACTAATAGAAGTGACATTGAGGTTTACTCTACTAACCAAAAATTATGTGATATCCTGACATCAAGGTTTACTCTATAACGTTGCTTCAATAAACTTAGGTGATCCACTTGAAATTTTAGTTAGGTTTACTCATTTTGCACATTGTCTACTATCCTGAGTATAAGTCAGCCTAGAACATAGGAACTTTCCCATTCTTGCTGTTTCTGACCAGCGTGTTCAGTGAAGCTTTTAGGAATTTGACACTGTAAATGATACGGAAACTTATTCATTTATCTCGCCTCTAATCATCACACTCTGGAACCGGTCATCATTATATGAACTGTTCCAGTAGATGCATATGATATCCTCCAGACTGTGCAATATGATGGGGTTACTTTTCTGTTTCCGAGCGCGCTCACGTTGCAATTCGAGAGTGCAGTTCCTCTGAACTTCCCACTGATGTAGCAATGGTCCCTCACTTTCCATTCGCACTTTGGAAGATTCATTCCAATGCGTTTGTGCGTTTGAATGGTCTCTCACAGTAGTGGGAGATCGTAGTTTTGGGGTAAGCAACTTCTTCAATGACTGACTCTGAGCGGTTTTACATTTTTAAACAAATTCGAATAATTTTGAGTTTCTCTAACCATGCACTCATAAAACACATCGACCGCATCTTCCCAAACTAGTAATCTTAACTAACAATTGCCCCATTCTGTCCTATCACGGCGTAGCCTAAACTGCAAGGAATGTGCAATTGAAGTTCTGTAGATGCTTTAATATGCACGAATTACTAGCACTTGTACTTAAGTCAATGCCAGACAGGACTAGCTTGAGAAAAATGGGTCTTGCTGATCCCATTTCAAAGGGCGATTTTAAACAAGCTCTTGGTCATAATACTTTTGCTGATAATAATAGCAGTGATGTTGGAAACAACCCCAATTCTCAAATCAGAACGTGTTTTACAAAAAAGCTGATCAGGTTTGAAGTTTGTGACATCACAGTTAATTGCTCTATGACACTTAACATAAAAAAAATTACCATCCTGGAAAAGTCAAACCAACTTCGCCCATGCCATACGTGTATTCAGTACACTCATGGTATGCCAGAAAACATGGTGACACGTTCATAATGTTCTTGGTGTGATTTCGGTTGTTAAGTTATTTATTTTTGTTTCGTTCTTATTTACACTTCTTATTCGAGTGCAACAGTTAGCATTGATTTTTAAGAAGTCATTTTGTTGCATTTTAAGTAGTGTGGTCTAGGCCTATCAGCTCGTAAAAGGGCTGAAATTAGTAAAAACTCGTCTACTCTTTGGTAATCCTTCACTAGTGGGGCTAGTAAGATAAAAAACCTCTACCATCCCCAATAACCATTTGAAATTTTTGTACACTATTATTTGATGATTGTGTTCGGCAACAATAATGTTATACTTGTGCTATTTAACAGCCTGAAAACAAACTGGATAAAAAAAAAATGTAAAAGAGTGTATTGTTTAAAAATAAAAATCAAGCTCTGTAAAAAAAAAACCAGTTATTCGCTTTATCTTCTAGATTGTAAATAAACCGATTACAAACACAGTAACCTTCCATAGTTTAAAGGAAAGTTGCCATTTAAATTAAAAATAAATTCAACCCCCAAGATCCTAATTAGCCATTTATGTAACGGATAAATATTGAAAGCCCAATTCTTAAGAGAAGGGCCTACTGTTCATAGAAATGCGCCATTGTGCTCTTATCTTGGCTGAATAACAGTGACGGTATTTGGCAAGGAGGTGTATATCAAGTGTTTTAATTTCTCTGGCAACTCGTTAGCTAAGATCCTTGAATTAAAGCAGAAAATGTTTGCACAAAATACCAACTACAGAAATCGGCAAATCATACGGCACCTATTATTGCATTTAGGAAAAAAGAACTACGCAAACGAATAAGATTGAGTGATTCCTAAGTATGTGGCAAATACGACTATTTTTGTAAAATTACTTACATGACATACTGCAAGATGCTAGAGGGAAAGGAAAAGGACGGGCATGAGAGGAGGGTGAGGAAGGACCAATAATAATGATGAGAAAGCTTAGGTGAAACAAAAACTGCATACATAACCAGCAGGTAGAGAAAAAAGCAGGAAGAGGCTACGGGAAAAGGAGGCAAAAAGGAATGACAGCAGTAATTCGAATGTTATGGTTGAGGAAAAATCACATGTATGTCTACATCAGGCTATAGTGAAAGCAGTCATAATGGACGGGAAAGGGAGGGAGAAAACGAACAATGGCAGTTCTGAGAATGTTGTGGTTACCAGAAAATTAACTAAGGCTCTGACTCGCTGCGATGTGAACATCAAGGATGTCAACATCAAAACGATACTAGGGGCCCAGCACAACTTCGTTGGTGGAGAAATAAATTTACAATAAATAATACATCTTTATAGACACGTAGTTATGCGTTATGTCACCTGTAGCGTTTTTGACGTATCAGCAGTAGTGAGTAATTAAATTAAAGAGGGTGCTGTACGTCTCTCTATCCTAAAATGTCGTCGTTTTTACCAATAATTTTCTCGCGAAATGAGTTTTGGATATCAAACGCAATAAAAATGGAAATAATTTACTCTAATAGGTCACCGAATAAATATTGTAAGAAACTTACACGGAACGGGGCCTGAAATATTTCAAATCATTACGCATGCATAGAAGACCCTGTACATGTAGATGTTAGTGGGTTAATTTTATAGATGGAATGTTTCACATTGGGTTTTCTTTTTACGAAAAAGTGGTTTTTAACTGGGGTATAAGTATGGGCTAGTCACATAACACAGTCTAGTGTGGCTGGGGTTTCAGAAACGTTATTACTTGAAATATTTATTTGCTATATTTCATATTTTGTGGCGTAAGTGCATGAGGACTTAAACTCGTAAGTGGTCAATAAGCTCACAAATTAACTTTGGTAGCAGAAATATAGAGGGAGGGAAAACAATTTTCTATTTTAAATTGAATTCTGCCACAACAGATTAAACAAAATTTTCACTTAATTCTTGTCTATTGTGACTTGTTTGCTATATATTTAGCAGTAATAAATTACATTCTGCTTGTGTTTGGTGATGAGTTTACAAACTGGAAAGTGACAGTAACGACTATGCACAGATTCCAAGGTAATTGCTTTAGCGTTACATTTGCGAGTTATTAATGGGTTTTATTAGTCTTGGCATAAGGTGTTTACGTTCAAATCTAAAGAGCCAATTACAAGAGTGTTAACGTGAGCGTTTAATGGGATCACGAGAATTTCCCAAATCAATAGTGAGTGCTGTAAACAACTGAAAAGAAGTGGAAACGGAGCCAGTAGCACAGGCGAAAATGGTAATAAAAGCTTATATTTCGGTGTCAATAAACTTAACGGGCAACACCATCATCAGAGAAATAAATAAAAAAAATATAAAAAAAAGACCTTACACCAATGTAAGGTGTTTTTTTATATTTTTTATATTTTTATATTTTTTATATTTTTATA
>JAHWFP010069323.1:16123-31863 GCA_023313725.1 Lithobius niger | reverse complement strand
AAGTAACGTATTCTTAACGCAATTCTTGTGTTTAGTTATTGTGTAAGTAATCCAAAAGTCAAACATGCATGTCAAAATGGATGTAATTGCCCTTTAATTTTATTTCAAGTGTATTAACTTTTATTTATAATATTTATTGTATTGAGCATCAGTTCAGTGGCATCAGATCAACTAAAAATGATTTACAAAGACGACTGAATCAGCTATTCAAACAAATCCCTACCCAGCTCAAAACAATAACGTAGCATTTCTTCAAGAGCGTAACATACTCACGTGAGTAAGGTGCTTCCAACTGTCCGAAAAGCCTAGAATATCAGTAACTTTAGTGTATAAAAATAACGATGAGTAGTCTGAGACAATATAATACAAAAATTTAATTAAAATATAATCTAATGACTGCCGGAGAGAATGGCTGTCAAAAAATAAAATCATACCAAATTGACATAGAAAGTCAGGGTCATCTCAATTGCTCCACCTTGTACCTGATTTTAGTACTTCCATCCGTTTTGCTCTTTACCTGCCGATTTGAAGGATGCAAACATTTCCTCTTTTCACAAAAGTGGATATAAGAATAAAATTCAAGCAGTGCACTACAAATACATGTAAACTTTTTTTACTGAAAATAAACATCCTTCACGTATTAACTAAGAAACTTTTGTCATTCTTTCTCACCTATCTCCCAATCATATTATGCCTGAAAATAAAAACATCAAGGAATACGTCTAACTGCTACATAAGCTCAGAATTGCTAGATTTGTTTCAAATAATAACCCCCCTCCCCCCATTCTTCCACCACAATAGTATTGAAACTGAAGCATCAGCCACCTGACTTCACTTCTGCATTCTCAGGAGTGAGGTCGATTGATCTCCAATTGTTTTGTCCAGGT
This sequence comes from Lithobius niger, assembly GCA_023313725.1. Lineage (NCBI taxonomy): Eukaryota > Metazoa > Arthropoda > Chilopoda > Lithobiomorpha > Lithobiidae > Lithobius > Lithobius niger. Next base: position 30,976 of record JAHWFP010069323.1, on the reverse strand, counting down.
TAACTGTAGGTTCGTTTCTATTTTTTTGTTATAGTTGGCCTATGTTTTATTTCCAACTTAAAAAATTTTTCAACCCTAAGCTGAAGCTGTCATGACTGTATTTTGACATGTTGACGAAACTTTTGTGGATTCAGTGCACCTGATGACGAGGTTGAAAGTAACCTAAAAACGTCGTGCCATTCTTATGTTTGTTAGGCACTGCATGGCTTTTTTCATTCTTGTATCATTATAGTGCTTGTTTTTCGCCACACAAAAGTGGATCGTTGCATGATGTTAGAAATTATTGTCCCATCTGCCTCCTTTCTGTTGCCACCAAAAATTTGGAACCTATTTTCCACACAACGTTTACAAGTTTGTAACAAGCCCAACGTTCTCCCTCTTTGGCAGCGTGGCTTTTTTTGTCTGGCTGATAATGTCTCGTAACGTTCTGGGAGCACACAGTCGACCACTCAGCTTATTGACGGAGGACCTTCGTGTGACATTATTTACTTTGATTATAGCAAAGCCTTCGATTCTGGTTCTCAAACTGGATTAATTAACAAACTTCGTTGACTTTGGATCCATCCTGCTATGATTTTGTGGCTGCACTCTTACGTTTGTACTTGCGGCCAGTAATCTTGCCTTTGTGGTTATTCTAGTAACTGGTCCCGTGTCAATTCAGGAGTTCATCAAGGATTTGTTCTTGGACCCTAGCTCTTCAACATATTTATGTACAACGTTAGAGTTCCATTGGCTAAGATATTTTCTTTCATGCTGAGGAGCTTAAAATTTTTATGTCGTCCTACCTTTCAGCTTCACTTAAAAATATCTTGGTCTGGTTGTTGCTTGACTCTCTGCTTATGACTTGAAGTTTAATCGTGAAACATGTTTTGTGATGCACTTCCTTTACAAAAACCAATGTTGCCATTACTACATTAAAAAAATTCTTTCTGAAAAGACCTTAGTATTCTTGACCTTAGTATTCTTGACCTTAGTATTCTTGACCTTAGTATTCTTGACCTTAGTATTCTTGACCATTTTGACCTTAGTATTCTTGACCATTTTGACCTTAGTATTCTTGACCATTTTGACCTTAGTATTCTTGTCTATAACTCACTGAAATATCACCTACATGCAAATTTCATTACAAGTACAGTTATGGGAAAGTCCTACTTTGTTCTCAAGTCATTCGTAAAACTCAGTGCTCAACCTTTAACTGTCCTTTTTAAAGCTTTCCCCCTAACTATTCCAGAGTTTTCCCACAAGTCACCAGGCCTTGTTACAAGTCCTCTTTCTCACATGTCGAATGCTGCCAGCATCATTTACTCAAACTAGGTGAACCACTACAGCTGAATCTTATTCACCTGAATCTTTTTCATCTGAATCTTTTTCGCCCAATACTGCAATTAGGCATAATTATGGAGATTTCACTCTCTTGGACCAAATCTTACATGGTTTTATTGTTTTCAATCCTACGGATCTCGTCTGCTTTGCCTCCATTGCTACCAGACGTCATGATTTATGGATCTTTGAACTAAATACAGATGCAAACATATTCACGTTGCCTTTTGGACTTATATGTAAGACTGACTGAGCGGGGAATTGAACCCAGGACCTGTGAAACCAAAGGTGCTGAATTCGATTCCCCGTTCAGGCAGTCAGACATATAAGTCCAAAAGGCAATGTAAATAGGTTTGCATCTGCATTTAGTTATTTCTTGTGAGCCTTTGGCTTTCCCGTTTTTAATTTATGAATCTTTCATAGTCTTTCAAATGTAAATATCAGACTTCACTTTTTCTCTGAAAGAGTTGTTCCTTTTTGGAACTCTCTGCCAACCACCATTGTGGCTGCCGCCAGCAATAATTTCTTCAAAGCACGTTTGGACGTTTGTAACCTACTGCTCTTTTACGGAGAGGGGAGAAAGGAGTGGGCAGGGGTACCATTGGTTGTGACGGCACCGAGCTAAGGCGCCATCATAAACTGTAACTATTATAATGATAAAGCTGTCGACTCCAGGAAAAGTTTCGTAAACATGAGGGAATTTCAGTTTCAACCCCTTATCATGGTTTGAACCTCTAGGTTTACATGCTTATTTTTATTTTAGATGGATACTTGATTTAAAAGGAAAAAGATTAGACGAGTAAGAAAGGGAGACACATTGGAACCAAATTGGCAACAACTAAGAATAACAAGTAAGCAGCAAAGAAAAATTCATGTGTCGTCTTGAGTTGGGAAATCAACCGGGTCTTCGGATTTGGGCTTCCATTGCCTCAGATTACAAAGCAAACTAGATACCATCGTGCAATGTGGAAGAAACGAGCGACGAGGTTACTCGACTGCTTGCACGTGTGATAGTGGGAAAGTGAAACGATAAGGGTACGTTTCACCGCTTTGCTGCTAGATAGAGTTACGGCTGAAAAGGGCCAAATTCAAATGATACGAGCTGGGTGCGTGTTGTTTTATGAGCGTCTACCTTTTCATACTGATTGTTTATGTTAGTAAAATGTTAATGTCTTCGCAGGACATTCTTGTAATTGTTTCACAAAGTATAACCCCCGTTATACATATGTTTTGTTATTTAATTATTTTAGGATAGATACATTGGGCACGTGATGACACACCCAACAAATAATCTTTTGACTTAATGTTGCGTTCTTTTTTTGTTTACTTTTGCTGTATTTGTACGCTTAAACTTCATCAGACAGAATCAAGGTAGAATGCATTACACTAGTAAATAATTAATAATTGTGCAGACTCCATCACCTTGCAATAGTAGTCTAGCTGTAACATTATTCGAAAGTGCCTGTCATCAACTCCTGTAATCCTCGGAACCCCTTGACACAACGTGTCCAAGCTTTGCTTTCCCGCTTGCCTGGCCGGCGGAAAACCGTGCTTTTCTGCTGGATCCCGGGCCATGTTGGGATAGGTGGAAATGAGCAAGCGGATTCTGCAGCGAAAGAGGCCGTTTGTGGCCCTCTCAGGAGGGATCTCGGCCTTGTTCCCTCAAACGCCTTTCCAACTCTGCGTCTGAGGTTAAACGCATTTTGGCAAGCCTTGTGGGACAGTCAAGATGGTAATAAGTTGCGTGCTATTAAAGGCACTGTTGAGAAATGTCGCCGCAGTCGCCGTGAGGAGGTGGTGTTGGCCCGTTTGCGCGTTGGTCACACTCGACTTACTCAATGTTTCCTTTTGCGGGGGGTTGACCCTCCTGAATGTACTTGGTGTCGACGGCCACTTACGGTCCGGCACTTCCTTGTTGATTGTCGCCATCTTGATGGTGTTCGTCGTCATTTCTGTCTTCCGCATGACATTGCGTGTCAATTGGGCGTTAAGTCTGTCCTCCTGTCCGGTGTTTTCTAATTTTTGTAGGAGGTACAGATGTATGACAAGATTTAGATTAGGGGTTTGAATAATGTCTCTGTAATGTGTGGTGCAGTGGCAACCCGGACCACTGCACTGTGACTAGGGTTGGCGCTAATGACCAAGCTGTCGACGCGCCATTAAGCCTCAATTCCCCCCCCCCTCATCAACTCACAGTAGCATAAAACTAACGAGGGGTTGGTATTAACAACCCCAAAACAAGGCAAGAGTCTACGAAAATATTAGATTTATTTGTTGTTTCTTCATGGTTTTTTTACATCGCTATTCATTACGCAAGGAAAATCGGAAACAAGCCAACAGCGCTGTTGGCTTGTTTCCGATTTTCCTTAGTATTATTTCCAGCGATTTGTATCTATTTAATTAATTCATTACGCAAAGCAAGAAAAAAAATCGTACCTGACAAATAAAGTGGCCGTAAATTATCTGGCAGGGAAGGGGTGGGATAAAACTCACTCCCCCCCCCAAAAAAAAAAAAATTGTGCATAAAGAATGGCAGCAGATTTAAACCATGAAGGGTCGGTAAGGGGAGGCTGCACTTATCCACTCTTATTTTAGGCCCTGTACGATTTAAAAGTCCAGGCATTCGTAAGCAGAATTAATTTATTTCTGGGGTGCCTAAAATTTGGCCCTCCCCCAGAAAAAAAGAGGTCTTATGTTTTCTGGCATATGTACAATTACGCCCTCTGCAGAAACAAAAATCTGTTTATGCATACGAATACCATCACTTTTAAACCATGCGTACCCAAAATAGAGGGGTGGGGCATTTCATACATTTTATTTTATACAGGGTGGGGCAGAAAGGACGGAACACCCTTGGCAATCAAAGACGGTTAATGTTAGGATAATGAAACTTTGCATGGTATGTAGGCGAACGGGGAACCAACTAACCATGAATCGATCACTGACCTTGACGCATATTTTCAAGGTCATCAAGATGCTAACTTTTTAACTATGCTTCGTAGAACCCCGGTGTAAATTAGAAACTTGTAGACAGTGGTAAGGCATGGCCAATGCAAAAAACAGAACGAAATTCGGTACGTTAGTTTAGGAGTTACGGGCATTACAAGAATCATTCTGTTGTGCTGGCTGAGTGGCTTTCCTGCCAAACAGTTCTGTCAGGCTCTTTCGTACACCATGCATTGTATTGGTAGGTAATGGTGTTGGCAGCATACGCAAATTGGCATAATTCATTAACCGTGATCAGCTTTGAAACAAAATCAAAAATGTTAACCTGAGGGAGGAAAAACATTAGTTTCATTTCTAGACGACCACGGTGACTAAAATATGCCAACTTGCATAAGATGCTGTAGTTTGCAGCATCATTCTGTTTATACGTGTAATGTAGCAGGTTGTGTTGAGCTAGTGTCGAGTCATCAGTGTGTCAGTTGCTGTTTGTGTCCAAGCATGGTTCATGTACTTTGAGGACCACCTGGACTTAATTTTACACTCACTGTTTGGCAGGAAAGCCACTCGGTCAGCACAACAAAATGATGCTTGCAATTTTCGTAACTCCTAAACTAGCGTACCGAACTTCGTTCTGTTTTTTGCAATGGCCATGCGTTGCCAATGTCTACAAGATTCTAATTTAAACTAGAGTTCTACGAAGCATAGTTAGCATCACGATGACCTTGAAAAAAAGGCGTCAAGGTCAGTGATCGATTAATGGTTAGTTGCCCCCCCCCCCCCCGTTCGCCTACATACCATGCAAAGTTTCATTATCCTAACATTAACCATCTTTGATTGCAAAGGGTGTTCCGTCCTTTCTGCCCCACCCTGAATATGCCATCACTTTTAAACCATGTAGGGCCGAAAAGAAGGGAGGAATGGGTGGGGGACTGCAACCCTCCCCCTTTTTTCGGCTCTGTTTGGTCTTAAATTGTGGGCTTTCATATACGTGAATAATTTCTTTTCTGGGGAAGCTCCAGCTAGAAAACAAACGACCACTTTAATTCTAAGGTATGAATACTTTTCTTGCTTCGCGCAATATATTAAACGGAATGGAAAGCCAATGGGCTCGAAATTGGTTAACTAAATACGGATGAAAACCTATTTACGTTGCTTTTTGGACTTACATGTCAGACTGCTTGAGCGGAGAATCGAACCCACGACCTTTGAAATCAAAGGCCGATGTTCTACCACAAATAAGTAGAATGTTTTCGTATTTTTCAGCCCCTGGCCTTGTTCGTGGGGTACTTACTTCCCCCTTCCCCCCGTTTAGTAGTTACGTCTGTTGAAAACATGTACTTTCGAATAATACTACAGCTAGCCTACTGCTGCAATGTGATGGCATCTGCGTAACTGTAAATTTACTGGTGGTGGATTGACCTTAAAGTATTATAGTTTCAAACAGATTTCAAGCTTAGAATACGAAAAAACTACATATGGCATCCCGTCCGTTCTATTTATTCCACTTCTAATGTAAACAACATGAATGCAAAAACAAGTCAAATGAATGGTGCATGTGTCGGCGCGCACCCATTTTTCTGCATTAGCATATTTAAAAAAAAAGAAGAGCATCTGCAAAATGATTAAATATTTGCAAGTGTCTGATACAACAACAATAAGATATGATTACCGTAAACAACCAGAAAAACATGCATACACTCGAATAATAGCATGCGCTTGGCGTGTAGCATTCGCTATTGACCACTTAACCAAGTAACTCAATCCAGCGGCCAAGCAATGAAACGTATACATATCGCCTCACTTTCAGGCAATCAACCCTCTTCATTGACTGTGCTGTCAAGTTTATTGCTTACTTGCCGTGTGAATTAACGTCTAGGATAAAGAAACTAAATTACCACGTAATTTTCAATATCATTTCTGTTCACTTGTCATCATTCACAGTGCCCAATGCCTTTTGTGCCTATTGCTGATTATTGCAACTAATTTCGTTTCTTTAACGTAGGTATGCATATTCTGAGTACGTGCGACTATCAATGATACACATGTATCAGCAATTGTCTGATATTGTATAACGCATAAATTTTGTAGAAATGATGGATTTTTCAACAACTCGGAAATTCATATAGTACCGGTTTCAACCATTTATTTAAATTTACCCATTTGCTGGGTACCTTGGAATTACTCATTTCTCTTAGACATATAAAATATTTACATGAAGCTGTAATATTTGTAATAGCTGCAGCCCCCATAAGCTCCATATGTAAACAAAATCCTTGTGGACAACGCTTCCACCATTTACGAATATATTTCTTGTGCGTGCCCATCTGCATCTTTGAACAGGATATTTGCTGATCATAATTCCTTGTTATAATTTTAAATGAAAATTAAATTTTAAAATAAATTAGCCATTTTCAAGAAACGTCCTGGCCCATTTTCTATCCAGGTCACGCTCCATTGATTCCATTTAGTTCATAGTTGCTGTCAGGTTGGAAGAAGCTGTATGGTTCTGCATTGGGGGGGGGGGAGATGAGGCTTAATAGCGCGTCGACAGCTTGGTCATTAGCGCCAACCTCAGTCACAGTGCAGTGGTCCGGGTTGCCACTGCACCACACATTACAGAGATATTATTCAAACCCCTAACCTAAATCTTGTCATACATCTGTACCGCCTGCAAACATTGAAAAACACCGGACAGGAGGATAGACTTATCGCCCAATTGACGCACAATGTCATGCGGAAGATGGAAACGACGACGAAAACCATCAAGATGGCAACAATCAACAAGGAAGTGCAGGACCGTAAATGGCCGCCGACACCAATAACATTCAGGAGGGTCAACCCCCCACAAAAGGAAACAGTGAGTAAGTCGAGTGTGACCAATGCGCAAACGGGCCAACACCACCTCCTCACGGCGACTGCGGCGACACGCCGAGTGCCATTCCACACATTGAATGCTAAGTAAAACCCCTTTACAAAGTTTAGGGTAATTCTCATACTACAGTACCAACATACCAGTGATATTATCATGTGCCAAAATATAGCAAGGCTGATGTTTTTTTTTTGGAATGATGATCAAGAAAGTGACATTCAAATCTGTAAGGTCATTCTGACAAACTTAGGAACCCCTCGGTATTAATTAAATGAGGAAGCAGCGAGAATTTTGTGGTTGACATTTTTAAGACCTACCTTAATTCACTCTGAAGAGATGTTGGTTTCTCTTGAGAAGGTCGTTTTTTAATAGGCCTCCTCCAATTCCAAATAATACCCACAGCATTAAAACCCATTAACTATTCACATCTCAAACTAAAGTTTCGTTGGGACATTTCTGCTAAATCATAGATAAGTTTTTTTCTAAGACGAACCAAATTGTTCATTCATTTCTATGTCAATTTACATGTCTATTTTTTCTGTAAACTGGCCCAAATATTTACATATTTGAGCACATAAGTGAAATAATAGGCGGCCTGATTTACAGTTGTTATTCCTTCCATTTGCTTTTCTGTATTTGTAGAGTTCTTTGTATTATCATTTTTGGTTTACCTTAAATTAGAATAAAATAATGTGTTTTTCTTTATCAATTTTCTAAAATATGTATTAGTTACCAATGATGTAAAGCAGAGCAAATGAGTTTGTCCTTAAACAAAGAATAAGCCATAAGATACAGTGTTAATGAATCCTGAATCCAACATTAAAACTTGAGCTTGTATGACTTAAAGATACACTAAACTTAAAAAAGAGAAACTCGAATTCAGGACCTTCCATTTCATTCCTTTCTCAGATTAGTGTATTAAGACAAATGCTAACGTGTCGTCCGCTAAAAGTCAACTATGACATTAATGTACATCATATCCAAATAAAATATATGACTGTGTCGACCAATGAACACTTGTGTCTTTTAAAGCTAATTTGGCTGTTGCTTGGCTGTTGAACTCAATTTATTATTCTTAGTTTTTCCACCAATATATTCTAGGAAGTTTCATTAGTGATTGTCCCATTAAAAAGCTTGAATTCCATCGGTTAATTTCTCACTCAGTTAATTATTACGCATGTGATATTCCATAGTGAGGGTGTAAAATTCAAACTTAACAAGTAGTACAGTCAGGCTTCGTCAGTATGGTTTGTCATCAAACTTGGTCAACTAGAGACTGGCAAGAATTAGACAAGCTTCACAAGCTTCAATTACAGTTTTGAAAAAAAACAATGGTTTCGAGTTGTTTGAGCACGTGGTCCGACTAAAATTGGAGTAATGCCTGATTCATTACTCAAAACCGGAATCGGAATCGAATCGGAAAAGGAAGGAAAAGTGCACAAATGCGCATGCCCAGATGCTTTCCAATAACTTTTCCGTTCCAAAATGCACCCGACTGCTGGTTAGCTTTTTTGATTTGTCCCGATCCAGGTCAACCAATTACCGTACACCTACAAGGCACGTGACACCAAGGCCACACAACCCGCTCACTTCAAAAGAAGCATGGTGGCCATCGGCGCTTTAAAACTAGATTCGAAGAAGTGCACTAATAGTTCGGTTATTCATAAGTTAAAAAGAGTAGGGTGCTGCGATCCTAATAAATACACTCATCCGTGGCCATTATACTGCGCAGTAGGGCTATCAGGCACTAAACCTTTAAAATAGCATTTAAAACATGGAAAAATTGGGCATTCTTCATAACACATAAGGATACGAACGACGGAATAATGTTAAAGAAGAGTGATCTTATGTAACCTACCGTTTTTGTTTCACAGCCCTTTAGTCCAGAAAACAAGCATGATAGCTTTAGCTTTGTTTCTCTACGTTTGTTTATAAAGCTTAACTATTTATTAGCTGTAATAATCCAACCAATGCAGGCTACAGTGTAGGCGACGATGTGTAGGCCTACGCAAACAGGGTAGAGAAGTAAATGAGATTAGAGGGACAGGTTTGTTGGTCAGCCACTCGGGAAGTCTGGAGGTCAGCGAGTGCCCACTGCCCATTGACTGATCGTTTAAGTCTTTCGGTGGGAATCGTTAAATTTATTGTTCCGTTTTCTGGTTTCCGATTACAGATTCGTTTTCCGCTCCGAATTTGGTGGGAATCAACCTTAAGGCCTCTTCTTCTGGTTCATTCGGAAATCATTCGATTTTTTGAATTTTGAATTTTCTTAGCTAAAATTCTGGGACGCTGCTTGAACGAGTTTCCTTCCTTTCCGAATTCAGGGAGGGAATCATCCTAATCAACATTCCTTAGAGAGTACTTGGATCTTGGACTCATGGGAGTCCAAATTGATATCAAATACATTAATCGTAACAATGCAGCGTACTGTTGATAACCACCCCATAAGAATCAGTGGAGGAACTTAGAGGGACAGTGCTCCCTACCAGTGGGCGTCCTCCAGTTTCATCATTGGTTTATTGCAACACGGCTTCTACTGATCCATTACAGCGGTACGAAATATACACAGAAAGTTCGTCAGATTCCTCTACTAACAATCTGTCGGCTATGTCGTTATCCTAATGCTGGGTGAGAAGTTTCCTCCACGAAATTTTTTTTGTAGTTTCACTTTAACCTTTTAGTCAACAATGTTTTTAACGAATTTTTTTTTAAATAACCCCCTGTTTTCTCCTGTCATCCTCTCTTCTCCCTCATGCTCCCAACGTTGTAATGTAATGAGTGACTTTGACTTAGTTTGTGTGTCTTACTATCCATCTTTCATCTGTCACTTTTCATGCCCGAAAAATGTTCTTAACATTATTAATGTTTAAGCGATCGAGGTATCATCACCAATATATGTGTAGCACCAAAGCACTGTCCTGTTGAGCACCGAGCAGAAATCATATTGGTTTCTGCCCTGTAAATATAGACAATAAACTAATGTATTATATATAACATATGCCTCGTTCGGCCGAGTAATTTCATTTCGGAATACCATACAAAGGTATTGTGGATAAAAGCCATCAGCAAAAATTATCCACTAGAATAACGCAGTATGGTAAGTCACCTGTATGCATTTACGTTTCATTGAAGTGATGGTAAAGGTGGTGTGGGAAGCGATGTGGAAATGGACTAGTTCGCCGGTTCGAATCTGGGTCCCGTCACTTGAATGAAACGTTTGTGCATTAAGCTGGCTTACTGTACTATGTTATTCTAGCTAGTAGTGTATGGTTTTCGCTGGTTGATCGTGAGTTGTGCGGAGAGTGCACACAAGACTCACAAGCACCCAGACGTAGTGACAGCAGCTTCTGAGACTAAAAACCAAAGCCTTAAGAAGACGAATGGTGCAAGAAGCACAAATAATAGCTATTGATGCAGACGGGTACCCCCTGACAGGGCAAAAATTCGCAAGTCACATAGAATGGCACTAATTTTAATTTTCAGCCAGTACCACATTTTCTGGCCTTGTTCACAATAAAAATCACACTTAAATAAAGCAAAAACACCCCAATGTCAAACAGTCTCTTCCATCTTGAAGACTTTTCAAGATGGAGAAGACTGTTTGACATTGGGGTGTTGGAGTTTTGGGGAGTTTCTACCCTGTCAGGCGCTACCCTTCTGATTTAACCTCTTAATTTGTAAATTAATTCGTTGGTAGTAATAGCTATTGGTAAGTGGTTTGTAGAAAATTTGCTGAACTGATCAAATAGTTCTGAACTTTGAAAATTGCATAAATTACCTTGCTACAATTGTTTAAATTCCTATTTTTTTTTTGAAAATTTCGTTAGTCTTCTAAATTATTCCTAAAACTAAAATTAGGCCAATTTAGACTGAGACGCCTGAATAATCAGTTCAGGTTGTACAGAAGGTTTTTTTTTGCAAATATTGGGCCTTGAAAATGTTAGCTGTATTTAGAAAGCTGTAGCATGCTAAATAGTTGTTTCCACAAAATATTTGATTGTGGGCTTAATTTTAATTCCAAACAAGATCTTATTTTTCAATGAATTACTTCAGATCTTAAAAAAGATCTTCAGTCGTATTGCTTAATATCTTAAACAAGCCCTCCACAAGGTTGAACTGGTTCAGATTAGAGAGATATACAGATACTCAGGCCGGAAGTAGCATTTCCCCACTGTGTGAAGAGAGAAGTGCATGATTTGCGTTCGAGTCAGTGCAGAATCGGTAGTGCATTTTTTCAGTATCAAAATGCACCAAGAAGTAAAAAGCAAAATAAAACACAAACGCACAAAAAAACCGCATGGTCAATTAAAAAAAACTATTAAAATGCTAACTAGGCACTGGCAAAAATAAGCAGCAACCAAAAGCAAAAAAATTATTAAAAAAATAATAAGTGATATCAGAAACAAAACCCACAAGAAAGAATCTGCTAAATTTTAGCCAATCAAAGTAGTTACATCAGAACAAAACTGGGTGCCACCAACGTGGTGTACCAAGTTCAACCAGAAAGTATCTCCCTTTGAAGGTAGGAATATCCCCCCCCCCCACCAACGAACAACCGCCAGGATAATCACCAACTATTATTTAGGCATTAAATAAAAAAAACCTGACCATTGCCACGGATTGTAGCAATGCTCAGGTTTCATTTAACCTTTGATCTAATACTCGGTGGGATTAGGTTGGTAGTTGTTCACTAATGGGGTTGATATCATACTTAACAAGAGAAACACATTCGGTGAGGTTGGTACACCATGTAGCAACTTTGTGGCACACATTTTTGTACTGAAATCACTACTTTGATTGGCTGAAACTTAGCGGGTACGCAAAAAAAGTTAACCTTTTTTTAAACCGTATGAATCTTCTTGGTTAACAGCGTCTGGACACAAACCTTTTTTAGTGTCATGTAAACTGTAGAACAAGCAAAAACGAGGCAAATCGATCCAAGTTTTTTCCCTGAAAACATCGTACGAATCAAAATGAACCAAATCGGTCTAAAACAAGCCAAAAAGCCATAATCTGATGGAAAATTAAAAAAAAAATACTGCCTAAATGTAGTTACGTATGTATTCATCAATGATTAGCTAATTTTTTTCTGAAAGTGCAACAGCTTCTCTCGCTTGTACTAGCATGCCAGATGTGCTGAGTATTTTAAGCTAAGAACATTGTCCAATGCGCAAACTTATTACTATATTTAGGTAGTATTTTTGTAAATTTTCCATCAGATTTTTTTCCCATTTTTTTGGTTTTCGTTTTGGCTCGTTTTGGATAATTTTGACTCTTTTGGCTCGTTCCATGTTTTTGGGAAACAAACGTGGATAGTTTTGAGTTGTTTGGCTTGCTTGTGGCCAATATTTGGCTCGTTTTGGCCTATTTTGGCTCGCTCTGATTGTATTGGCTTATTTTTGCTTGTTTTGGGGTCGTTTTGGATTGTTTTGACTCTTTTTGGCTTGTTCCATGTTTTCTGGGAAAAAAAACCATGGATAGTTTGGCTCGTTTTCGCTTGTGTTGATAAATCAGCAATCAATGTCCAAACAAGTCACAATTCAGCAGAACGGTACTGACCTATGTCTATTAGCAAGAATGTTCTTGCTATTCAAGAATTCTTGCTATTAATGAGAGCGTTGAAACTTGAAATTTAAAATAACTCGCCAAACTTACTAAAAACACCTATTGTTTAAAAATAATCGTTAGTACCGATGATTGGCCTATAACGGACACCAAATTACAAAAGGTTGGTTGGTTGGTTGGTTGCACATTTTTAGTATGGGTGAAGCCCAAACGAAAGTTTAGATTGGAATGAAATTTGGTACAACGCTTGATACCCTAATTAGTATTTCTGAGCCAAAATTTGCCGTAAATTGAACAATTATTACGGGAGAAATTACAAATTTTTCGAATTTATTTCTAACACTCACCATTGTAAATTTGGAGCCGTGAATAGTTAAGGAATTCTGACGAAACATACACCATGCTGGTGGTAGTCAAATGAACTTTAAAAAACACGGCAAATTAAATTTTGGTTGTTTCTTTCTAGCTGATAACCTTTTTCGATGTAACTCAATAAAATAATAACATTTGACTGTCGCATTTTAACCACTACTGGAGCATCACAACCATAAAAAACAAAAGGATTCCGTTAACGATACACCTTAGCATCATTGGAAAAAAAGAATGCTTGGAGGGATTACCTTCAGTATGGCAATGAAAAAAACATTTACACTAGCGATGGGAACCCAAAATATGAAATCTAAATCATCCTATCATGGCGAAGTGATTCATATAAAACCAAACTATACATGAGTCGATGTATTTGCACCACAGCACAAAACAACAAGCCTGCATCTGATAGTTTAAAGATTCCTCGTTACCATGGCAACGTGTATAGTCTCGATGCCGTGGAGCATTAATGAATAAGCCTAATCTTAAACGCAGCTGCGACTTACAAAATAAAAATGACAACTAAAAATTAGGCCTAAAAGATAAAAATTATGCTTAAACTCTAAAGAAGGCCTAAGAGCTAACACTTTTTTTACCTACAATATTGTGATCATTGCTGGTAGATTATAATATGGTTTTAAGATCACTGTTGATGTGCGTGATAGAGGTGTGCGCCTCAATATATTCGTTGGTGGTGTTGTCAAGTATTAGACCAGCGGCAGCATTGCCAACCTGCTGAATCTTTTGAGCATTGTTCAAAACAATCGCTCTGATGAAAAGAAAAGAAAAGAAAAGAGCGAATGGCTATGCGCCAAGGCTCTTGCAAATAAATTCAAATTCTGATGATTGTTTGGCCTACAATTAAATCCTTTATTATTGACATTTGTAATTTAGGGAGGGTACTTTGCGCAGCAGTAATTATTGTTGTAAACAATGTCAGAATTAATAGCGGCAACAGCCCCACCACCGTAACAAACGTGCTGTTTTATTTTCAGTCGGCGGTGATGGCTTACATCTCTAGTGTCGGATGTGGAAAGAAGCAAAAAACAACTAAACAGACACTAAGTGATGGAGCAAACGAAAGCCCATTAAAATAAATATGATACGTAGCATTAGCCTATTTGAAGAAAAAACCTAAAATAAGACAAAGGCCTGCAAATAACAGCAGTACGTCACACCAAAAGTCAAAGAGCCCAAACTATAGCCGAGTGAGCATTTTTCCCAGATATTTCAGGAGCATTAACAAATATGGTACAGTCATTAAAATAAACCCTAAATACAAATTTGAAATAAGGTCTGTTCGCTCCGCCTACAATAGGCCCTAAGCCTGTTTCCTAGTATTACGCATCCCAGGAAATATTCATAATATTGCAACTGTTTACTGTTTATTCATTTGATTGAATATCTGAGTGGAGATTATTTTCATATTTCATAAATTCTTTGTATTAAAAAAGGAAAAAAAGAAAAATTAAATGCTTAAAGTAAATTCATTTACTTTTTTTTAATGTGTAACACTGCCTGTCAATTGAGTAACATTAACAGCTTAAAAGTAACAGCTTGCACTTTAGGACGAAGTGAAGTGAAATTCAAAATTTATAGACAGAATTAGATAATCAAATGAAACAATTTAATTGCAAGTTACACGTTTTTAAAATAAATTACTTGCCGCCTTAAGTCATTTGAAGTAAACTAATTCTCATACAGATGAATTGGCTTAATTTTGCACTGTACAGCACGTTTTTGAAGGAGAGGGGTAAATCCACTGATGAAAACCGTCAGACCTG